>JANHAO010028600.1:0-10564 GCA_026873985.1 Saraca asoca
AGAAAAAGATTGATGCAATCTATGTAAACAAGTTTCAGATGGAGGCTTAAACAAAGATCATCAAATATTATAATTTAGATCTTATAAAATAAAATAAAAAAAAATACCCGGTTGATTGATTGTAGATGATTGATAGTTTTTTTGATGAAGTTTGAGAAAGGGATTCACAGAGGCAGAGGCTGAGGCTGAGGTTGAACCATCTGATAAAAATAATTAGGGTTTTTAACTAATTAGGAGTAAATTATCAAATAATTAAAATAAGATGGGTAAATTAGGAAAAAATAATTGAAAGCTCTATTTTAATAAGCTAAACGTTACTTGGAGTAATTTTTTAAAATAGAGCTTTTTTTTTAAAAAGGTAGTATGCCAAACACCTCTAAAATATAAAAAATAACTGTTTTACCAAGTCAAAAAGCTAAAAGCTAGCTTTTTTTGTGTGCCAAACACACACTAATTCTTATCAATTTGTATTGATTCAGATTGGTATAAATTCAATCACTAAAATGATTTTCCGGATAACTTGATTAATAGTATTCAATTTTTAAAACATTGATTAAATCACAATTAATAATTATTAAAGTTGTATATTATTATTCCTAAAAAGAAAAAAAGTTGAAACAATAAATATAAAAATTATATTAATATATAATTTTATACGTAAATAATTTTTTTATATCCGACTTGATCGATTCAAAGATTAAACGTACAAGTTGGCCAACAAGGGCTCGAGGCCGAACCTTAATGCTCGAGTCTGTTGTCTCTGCTACTTTGCCAACCATTTCCCTTGGTCTTATATGTGTAAATTATATATATAATAAAAAAATTACTGATGCTTTGTAATATTAAATAATTATTATGATATATTACACTAGTACTTATATTATTATTATTTTTAGATATTATATTATTTATTACTATTCATACTTATTATATATACACATATTTATTATTTTTATAAATATATATATATATTAAAGTAAAACAAATAATGGAACAATTTAAGAATTTAATATTTATCTCTCACAGTCACTTAAATATAAATAAAATACATACATATTACAAATAATATTGATTATTTTTATTATTTTATAAATACATATTAAACTAAAAAAATACACCATATAATTCAATACTTTAAGTTAAATGCTGTCATGAATATTTTTTGGACAATACAAAATGGGTCGGCCAAAGTTCAACAAGAGGTAGGATCCAGTTAAAGAGAGCCTAAATCACTCAACATTAGAGGTTATTTAATGGAAGTTGCTCAATGGAGGTTGCACAATGGAGACACCAGCTGGCTAGCTGTGAGCTTGAGACACGAAATGAGACCTAGATAAGTCTCAACTCGTTAAGGATGAACTCCATCTCGCCAAGCGAAGCATGTTGTCCCAGTTGCCTTTTAGGAAACCTGTTTGGACCAGCTCGCTAGATCCACCAACACAGCTATCAGGTCGCCCAACGCAAGTTCAGACTACGTAGTAAGCTGTCATAAGGATTATATACGGAACGTTGGGGGTCTAGTCAGCACCCAAAAGCACATTTTCCTAACTAACAAGTCAGTCCCCAAAATTGACACATCAACCTTCAAAATTTGACAGTGAAATGCCAAACATTTATTACTTGTTAAGCATTTATTGCACATGATGGCGTAAATAATCAGTTTGCTATTTATCAAATTATATTTGTAACCCTCCTAGCTTCTATAAATAGGGAAGGGATGTATCATTGTAGGCAAGTAAGAGCAATTGCATGCAGGCACTTTATCGGAATAGTAAGAGAGCACTAATATTGTAATTCTATTGCACTGCATAGAGAAACCATCATACAAAGCTAATAAAATCTATCGTGGATATAGGAACTAAACTAGTTTTAGCCGAATCACGATAAAAGCTTTTGTGTCCATAATTCTTCCTTCTTCTCATTCTTTTTCCTGTTATAATTGGTATCATCATTTTACAGTTTGGGGTGTTGAAGAAGTGTTTAGGTTGACTAAAATTTGGGTTCATTAAACCAAATTTTACCATTAACATTTTGGCGTTAGGAAGGCCCTCAACTGCATTCTCGTTTTCTTTGGTTTATTATCCATTATAATGGTGAGAGGAAGAACCATTATAAGCTTTGGCGTTGTCGCTGGCCAACCTGATGGTCATGTATAGCAACAAAAAGAGACGTTACCAACCAGAGGCTCAGTTTTCCTTATAGCAAGCACCTTTGTCGCCCTAACAATGGGTGCTGTCGTTGGTATGGCATCTTTTACTCTCCATCAACCTGTTGCCCTTGACACCAATGGAGCTCAAGTGTTGTTCTAGTGCTAGGAAACACTTGAAAACACTGTGAGAGAGTTAGTCGATACAGAGAGAGCATTGGCTTAAGCACAAGCTCAGGGCACACAAAGACAAATTGAGGATGCTACACCCAGAGGAGGACCCCAGCAGCTTGGGGCCCAGTAAGAGAGAGTTATTAGAGAAGAGTATCAACGAGTTGGTTCTATCCACTCGTCTAACTTGTAGTTAAGGTCGAAAGTTCATTGAGTCCATGAAGATGATGATTAGCGATCTCAGAGCTCACAATAAGAAAGAAGCTCTAGTGAGACCAATCAAGAGTACAGATCAGATCGCTATTTGTCAGGTTGAGGGCACAACAAGAAATATAAAACCTTGGATCGCCACTCTTGCAATTAGGAGGACAACTAAAGCCATTGCACCTCCCATTGATGGTCTGAGACTCAAGACCCAGTGATTGACGAGCTGCTCTAAAGGGTGAAGGAGTTAGAAAAAAGATATGGGGCTCAAAGCAGCCAAGGTAAGTATGAGGAACAGACATCGTTCACCCGGGAAATCGAAATAGAACCCCTTCCTCATAGATTCAAAGTCCCTAACATCCCATCTTACAATAGGGATATCGACCCTTACAACTATTTGGATACTTTTAATGTCCAAATGGACCTTCAAACTTCAAACTCCCTAGTCAAATGTTGCGTCTTCCCTGCGACACTTAGGGAAATACCCAGGACGTGGCTCAGAAGTCTTCCTGCCTATAGCATTCATAGCTGGGAGGAATGCCAAACAAAATTCTTTAACCAATACAAGGCACTAAAGATGCAGCTCATGTCGTCCTACCACCTCGTGAAGGTCTTTCAGGGAAAAGATGAATCATTGAAGGATTACATTGCTTAATTTCAACATAAGGTATGTAATGTCAAGAATCCTTTGGATGAGAGCATCTTCATGCCATCCCAATTGGGTTCTAAAAGGATGACAAGCTCTACTAGAGCATATACAAGTTTTCAATAAAAGATTTAGGTGAGTTCTATGATCTAGCTGCCAAAGAAATAAGGTAGGAGGATACTCTCGGTGCGAAAAAGCCCAATCAGAAGGATGGGGCAGGTGGCTCTAGTTGGGGTAAAAAAAGGAATAATGGCAAAAGCAACAGAGGCGGTCAAGAGGGAGGTTTCGATGGCCAGGTCACAAAGAAGGCCAGGGGTGAGTGACCACCATGCCAGGGTTGTTATGATAGTTACAGCATTCTGTCGGACACCTTAGAAAGAATTTTTGCAACAGAGAGGGACAATGAGGACTTTGGGAGGCCCAGGCCCTTAAAAGCTCCCTTTCAGCGAGGAAACAAGAATAGATTTTGTGCTTATCACAACGAAATCAGGCATAATGCTTCAGATTACTGGTCACTCAAGGATGTTATCGAGGATCTCATTAGAAGAGGTTACTTAAGGGATTACATGGTGCAACCCTCGAGACAACGACCTCCATGATGTCACCAACGAACTCAGCACTAGCATTGGCAAACTCCCAAACACAAGGGGACACTCTAATGAGGACCATATTCACCATCCATAGTGGACCCTATATTGCTGGAACTTCAAAGAGATCTCATAAGTGGTACAAGCAAGAGGCAAGACATATCCTACTTGTAAGTTGTGATGAAGCTAGGCGATCAGTAAAGAAAGCCAGAATAAGCTCCGGTTACATCACTTTTAGTAGTGAAGACACTCAGGGAATACATTCTCTGCACAACGACGTTATGGTCATCTGAGCCAGAATCAGCAATGCTAAGGTATGGAGAATTATGGTGGACACGGGCAGTTCGGTAAATGTGATATACCGACAGTGCTTTGACTAGATGGGTATAAACTCCAACCAGCTCAAGCCTTCCACGGAACCTCTTTTTGGCTTCATGGGAAATACAGTAATCTTAGCGGGGCAAATCAAACTCCCTATAACCCTTGGAGATTCGGGTTGTCAAGCCACTACCTTGGCTTACTTTTTGATCATTGACTCTCTATCAGCATATAATGTGGTATTGGAAAGACCAATGATGAATGACTTAGACATGGTCATATCACCTAAAACACTCATCATCAATTTCCCAACCCCAAACAGAGTTAGATGTGTTCGAGGAAAGCAAGAAGTGGCCTGATGATACTATAGAGATGCAGTCAAAATAGGGAAAAAGGGAAGGAAGATTAATGTGGTCTCCAAGGGAGAGCCGCAACCTATAAGCTTAACTGGTGTAAGCTATGACTTGGACGCTCATAAAGTAGATGGTGAAAGAGTGACTGGTCCAATGGAAGAACTCGATGAGGTTCAAGTATGTGAGGCAGATTCTGAAAGATGCTTCAAATTAGGAAAGAATCTTTCTCCAAGCGTGAAGATAAAGCTAACAAAATTTCTTAAAGCAAATCTTGATGTCTTCACCTGGAACCACGAAGACATACGAAGACATGGTTGGGATCGACCCAAAAGTTATGTCATATAGATTAAATGTTAATCCTCTTTATAAGCCAGTTCATTAGAAGTGAAGACCAATGACCGCCAAACGGTACGAGGTGTTAAAGGAGGAGGTGAATAAACTCTTAGCGAATAAGTTTATCCAAGAAGAGCACTATCCTACTTGGGTAGCCAATCCTATTCTCATAAAGAAGAAAAATGGGAAGTGGAGAACTTGCATTGACTTCACTGACCTTAATAAGGTATGCCTGAAGGATAGCTTCCCCTTACTGAAGATTGATAAGCTTGTAGATGCAACAGCTGGACACAAACTCCTAAGCTTCATGGATGCTTACTCAGGATATAACCAAATTCCTATGGCCTCGTAGGATGAAGGGCACACCTCGTTCATCACTGACCACGGATTGTATTGCTATAAAGTGATGCCCTTTGGGCTAAAGAACACCAAGACAACCTATTAGCGGTTAGTGAACATGATGTTCAAGAATTATATCGAGAAAACAATGGAGGTGTACGTGGTCGACATGTTGGTGAAGTCTAAGCAAGTCACCAACCATGTTTGCTACCTGGGGGAAATGTTTCAAATCTTGAGAAAGTATCAAATGAAGCTGAATTCGCATAAATTCACATTCGAGATTGCCTCCGGAAAGTTTCTCGACTTCATGGTGAACAACAGGGTGATTAAGGCAAATCCTGAGAAAATCTGAGCCTTCATTGACATGAGATCCCCCACTAAGCCTAAAGATGTCTAAAGTTTGAATGGCCAAGTCATGGCGCTAAACAAGTTTATCTCCATGGCAACGAATAAATGTGTCTCTTTCTTCAATGTCCTAAAGAAGGCAAAGAGGTTTGAATGGACGCAATAGTGTGAAATTGCCTTCTAACAGCTCCAATAGTATCTCGAGCAAGTTTCTCTTATGTCGAAACCAAAAGAGGGTGCAAAGCTAATTGTCTACTTGGGAGTATTGCAATATGCCCTCAGTGTGGCTCTAATACGAGAATAAGATGGGGCTTAATTTCCCATTTACTATGTAAGCACAAGACTACTAGATGCGGTGACAAGGTATTCGCCAATGGAGAAACTTGCTTATTGCCTGGTAGTTGCCTCAAAAAAGCTGTCACCCTATTTCCAAGTGCATAGCATAAAAGTGCTGACACGGTTCTCACTTAGATAAGTCCTACAAAAGATGGATGTCTTAGGATGTCTCCTCAAATAAGCAATTGACTAGCTCAGTTTGAAATTGAATATAAGCATAGATTAGTAATCAATGGGCAAGCTCTAGCAGACTTCATAGTAGAATTTACCAGACCCATATAGAAGGAAATAGAGACACCTAAACCTCCAAGTTGGGAATTGTACGGTGATGGGTTGTCAAGCGAATAGAAGGCCAGGGCAAGGGTGCTCCTTGTCAGTCTAGAAAAACACAAAATCCTCTATGCATTAAGGTTCAACTTTCAAGCCACAAAAAATGAAGCCGAGTATAAAGCCTTGTTAGCCAGACTTTGATTAGCCAAAGAGGTACGAGCTGAAAGGTTGAAGATTTTTAGTGATTTTTAGTTCATTATCTACCATATGTGAGGAGAGTATCAAGCTCGAGGATTAAAGATGGCTACCTACTTGCAAAAAGTCTAGGAATTGCTAAGGACATTTCAGTATTATGAGGTCAATCAAACACCGTGAGCCCAGAATGTGCACGTTAATGCCTTGGCTCACCTAGCCATAGCCAAGGTGCTGACAGTAGAATTCCTCTCATCCCTGAGCATAGAACAGAGAGATGCTTTGATGACAATTGCTAGGACGATGGGTTCCTGGATGAACCTAATCCTAGACTATCTACAAAGTGATAAACTACCAGAGGATAAGCTTGAGGCCCAAAGATTATAAGCTCATGCAGCTAGATATTGCATCTACGATGATGTATTATATAAAAGAGGGTTCTTAACCCCAGATCTAAGATGCATTGATGGCCCTAATTATGATACTATCCTAGAAGAAATCCATGCTGGTCACTATAGAAACCATGCTGGGGGTTTGTCCTTAGCTCAAAAGGCGCTCCAGCAAGGATTCTACTGGCCAACAATGAAATAGGACACAATTGAACTTGTCAAGAGATACAACAAAAGATTCGCAAAGATTCTTTGAGCCCTGCCAACCTACTTGTGAAAGATGGTTAGTCTGTGGCCCTTTGCAATTTGGGGCATAGAACTAATAGGACTGTTTCTTATAGCTCGTAAAAATTGTAGGCATGTAGTGGTAGCTATAGATTACTTTACCAAGTGGGTAGAGGCAAAAGAGCTCATAAAGATCTCTTCTGCAAAAATTAAAAAATTTGTATGGAGCAATATCATTTGTAGATTTGTAGTCCCCCAATAGATTATAACCAATAATGGGACTCAATTCAAAAGTGAGCAATTCCTCAAGTTCTGTGATGATATCAAAATTACAAAGAGTTTCTCGGCTGTAGGCCATCCGCAAGTCAACAAGTAAGTTGAAGCCATAAACAAAATCATCAAACAGATATCAAAGAAAAGATTGGAGGCCAAGAAGAGGGTATAGGTAGATGAGCTGTCGAAGGTACTTTGGGCCTATAGGACCACAACTTGTAACGCCATAAGAGAGACCTCCTTCTCGATAGTATATGGATGTGAGGCAATGATTCCAGTAGAACTTGAGGTGGCATCACAATGCAAGATTACTTTTGATCTAGAAGATTATGACCAGCTACTCACTGTATATCTAGATCTCATAGAAGAAATAAGGGAGAGAGCTCACCTTAGGATCATAACCTATCAACAATGAATTGCAAGATATTACAATAAAAGGGTTTGAGCTCGTAACTTCAAACCTGGCGACCTTGTTCTACATTTTATCCTTCCTAGTGCTTGCAAGGCTAGCAAGGGGACCTTAGGGCTGAACTGGGAAGGCCCATACCTTGCAAAGAGAGTTATTGGCCATGGAGCTTATCATTTGGTAGACATGGATGGGATAGAGTACTCTCGAGCTTAGAATGCTAAACATCTTCGCCGTTATTATCAATAAAAGCCCTCAATATTTGTAAAAGATTATTCAGAAATAAGTGTAAATATTCCAGTAATTCTTTAAATTTTTATATTTGTATTCATTCTTGGATAAAAATCTTAATAAAGGCTCATACGAGAAGCAAGTGATGTATTATATAAGGAGTATTAATTGAAGTAGTCTACCGGGTATTCGTCCTAGCACAAATTTGTCGAATCTCATGCGTTCAGGCAAGAAAGCTTTGGAAAGTAAATAAAAATTCATTGTGTTACTACAAGGTTAATTTATACAAAGTCTGAAGATTCATTTCAAAGTTCAAAAATACAAAATTACAAAAATTCATATCATAAGGAGCTGGAGCTTCAGGAGTTAGACCTTCTTGAGGTCAAGGGTTAGTAGGAGGAGTTCCAACGACATTTGCTACTTGGTCACCAACAACTTCCGCAACTTGTGAGCCATTTTCTTTTTAGAGAGCTCCTTCAATAGGAGGAGCCTCAACCACAAACCCTGTACCCTTTCTGGAACAAGCCTTCGCAGCCCTCCTCTTGAAGCACTCAATGGCCTTAAGAACCTCCTCACCGGAAAAGAAGAAGTCCAATTTTGGATGCTTTTCCTACAGGGTGTAGGAGAAGATGGCAATGGTCTTGGACTTTGCCTTCTCCATTGCTTCTGCAAGTAGTGAGGTAGTCTCCGCCCGAACCTTAGCAACCTCTTCCTTCCTGAGGTGACCTTCTTCAAAGTGTCTTTAGCTTGCCGCCCATTGCCCTGGCCCGCTGCTTTGCTAACCTAGTTGGTTGTTCCGCGATCTTGGCTTGTTGCACGGCCTAATTAGCATGCTTTTAAGCCATGCCCAAGTCAATCCTCACATTGGTTAGGTTGTTAATTGTAATGCCAAAGTTTAGTGCAATGACCTCGTGATCTGCCTCTTCATGAGATAGGGTAACTTCAGCATCCTTGACTTTTTCCCTTTGCTCTAACACCTCAGTGGTGACAACTGCCAACTCATCCATAAGCTTGGCCTTTTCCTCCTCCTCGGCTTGAAACTTCTCGTCTAGCTTTACCATTATTAATAGGTTTTGAAAAGCCACATAGTCAAATTAAATTATGAAGAAAGTAGAAGGACCGAGATAAAATAATTCTACTTACCACTAGGCTATGACGAGATGTGTAGGCTACCAACCCTCCAGCAGTAGAGTCCTCTGATTCCAACACCTGGATCCTATTACGAGGCCCTAAGATCACGTCGATGTTGTCTACGAAGACATTAAAGTGCTCATCAATCTTGGAGTTAGGCCCAGAAGGCTGCTTCATGACTTCCACCTCTAGAGTCGCCCACTTATGGCTAGCAGTCTTTTTCTTCTTCCCCTTATCCATTTTTTGCTTCTTAGCAGGAGGCTTAAAAAGGCTAGTGACATTGGTTGCAGCCTCCACTTCGGGCCGAGTGATTGGAGTCGGCTCTTATGAGGGAGCTAATGCTAAAGCCAAGGGTTGACTTTCGATAGCAGGAGTTATATCAACCTTTAGAGCTGACAAGGTCTCCCTCTAATTAGAGTCAGATGGTGGCACCCTAAGAATAAGCTTCATGATGTCTTCATAATCACTGATGTTCGCTGGACCTACCTCCTAGACCCGACAAATTCCTATTCCCCTAGTAACCTTGGTACTTATGGCTAGTATGAGCTTATGGTAGCAAAAGAGGCTTTTGTCAAAGCAGAAGTTATTCTAAAAATAATCTAAGGCAACAAATTAGTCTAGGACTCCTAGCTCTTTGGTTTCAAGAGTTAGATTCTTGCTTGTCCTAACTACAAAATGAGACAATTAGAGTCAATAAAACAAATGTGGATAAGTCATTAAAATCAAATGACCTTAACTTGCTCAGCGGGGTTGAGAAAAAAATCAAAGTTCTGAAGATCATGAAGGGATGGACAAAAGATATAAAACCAATGGGTTTTACACTACCCCATATTGGACTTCCCTTTGGTGGCCTCTTGCGACAAAATCCTCTTATGCTTCGTCGGCTGAGCTAAGAGATAGTAAAGCCTGTCCGATGTGTTCGCACACCTAATATTATAGAGGTAGCATAAGACCTCGGCCGATGGCAGTGGGAGGCTATTCCTCAAATATATCAGCGCCAAAGAAGTAAGCTGGGTGTAGGAATTGGGGGTAATTTGAGATGGGATGAGTTTGAATTTGTTCAGGAAATTAATGATAAATGGGTGTATAGGAAACATAAGCCCAACAATAAGGTGTAGGAAGCTAATGATGATAAACCCAGAGGTGGATAAGGGGCATAGTCATCTAAAGAAGACACCATGAGGTGGCATCCATGAGGGATTTGAAATGTCTGAACTATGATATAAAGATCATGGAAGTGAACAAATGAAACATGTAAATGATGCAAGCTATCGGGGCCCGATCAAATTAGTAATTTATAAACCAAAATTACCTAAACTAACTTGTAACATAGAGCAACACCGGGTCGAATCCAAGGACTATTTATGGATGTTATCAATCTAATTAGGAGATGCAAATTGGGGGGGGGTTTGGATGAAATTAAACTAAGCTACACTAACATAAACTACATAGCAAACAGAAATAACAACTACAACAAACACACAAACAACCAGCCAAGGAAACTAGCTCAACTTGAGTCTAATGCTCCCTAGATCAGTAAACATGCATTCAATTATTGTTAATCACAAGAAGTCTTGAATTGATTAATAAATCTATCCTAAGCAAGCTAGATTCAGTCAGCTAAACAATCTACCAAAAGCTTGAATAAATTGCTTGATTTTCCTATCCT
>JANHAO010028601.1:0-10570 GCA_026873985.1 Saraca asoca
GTTTTTCAATATCAGTTTTGTTTTTCAACATCAAAATAAACATAGGGTTTAGAGATTAACAATCTTTCTAAGGCTAACAATCTCCTTAAGGCTAACACAACTATTTTGATCACATACCATTAAATTTCAATTCACAATTCACACTCAATCATTTATCATTTCATGGCACCACATAGATCCCATCACTTCAATGACTTATGAATAAGAACATTTACTGAACTCAAATCAACTCACTTTTATGCACACAATACTATTTGAAAACAATTTTAATATGGATCCAAGGTGGTATTCTTTAGTCTAACAAGGACATTCCAATCAAATCAACCTATTCTCTTTATATATGAAACATTCAAGTCAAACATTTTCAATTCAATCAATTGAATGCATACAAATGAACTAAGAGTTGGATACATGAGCAAGTTTCTTTAGGCAATTTAACACATAGTTTATAATTCAATATCAGTGCTCCATCTGCGTTATCGCTCTAACAATTATAACTCCCCCTTATCTCTCCACCGATTTCATGGCCATGTCAGTATACATATGTATATATTAAAAAAATACTTTTGAAAGATCCTTAAAGAACTTGCCCCATGAATCCAATTTCCAATTCACACATAACTCATCAAGATATGCACATCAAATTAGCTCAAATGATCATTTCCACATTCAATCATCTAGCCAACACAATACACAAACAATCATTTCCTTCTTCAAGAGACCACTCACAATTTTTAATTTACATTTGTCGATTTCTTGAAGAATCTTTCAATAATCCATCTCAAATAATTCACAAACTTAATCACTAAATTCATAACACATTCAATACAATGATAATATTTTGCTAATCAATTAGTCATTGATTATCATTTCCAATTTACAAATCAATCAAAACAATAATAATAGTCTACTACTTAGTCATCCTACTATACTATCACTAACCTAACATGTACCATTTACAATAAGATAACAAGGAAAACCTCATGGCTCAAGTGAACTAATAAATAATTGAGTTTATACACCTACTCATACAATCCATACAACTAAAGAGAAAAAGATATAGGCAACAACTCATTAGCTTATAACATATAAAAATATTCTAACACATTTTTCATATCTAGGGCTTATGATTCGAATCACCCCTTTTACATTATTTTTCATGATCATGCTCGCAGAAATAGAGCATGCATTCATGCCTTGCAATTCGAATAAAAAATTGAATTAGTTCTATGCAATTTGAATCGACCCTTCCTATCCTTGTTTTTTATTCTAATCGCGATACTTATCGCGTGGAATTTTTGACTTCTTGAAGGTTTGCAACTTTGGGGGAGCATACTTGTATTTTGAACTAAAACTTCTCAAGTCAAATTGGACCATTCATATTTAACTTTCATTATTTTACTCTAATTTAAGATTCCAGGCTTGCAATCTTCATCGTGTGCCTAATTTTACACACAATAGCTAGTCTTCTTCTTTTAAAGTTTAATTTCAACTGCTATAAGTGCCTATATGACACCATTTTCATATATACTATTCAACAACTTCAATTATCTCAAGCATAAAACATCATGATGTAAGCATATCTTAATCCTACTCAATTCTGGATGCTTAGCTAATTCACTTAAAACAAATTCCATATACACCAACCTTATTTCCACCAACCAAAAACTCTATAATCACATTCCTTCAATTAGATAACTCAGTCAATTCCAATTCTTAGTTCATTTTCATACATATTACCATATTCATACATCAATACAATCTCACATTTTCACACTTTGGTTCCAATTAATCATACCTTCCTATTACATACATAACCACACATATGCTGCCGTTCCAATATTTTCATCAAACAACTTTAGCTAAGACAAAACATCAACTTATATAAATTTAGCCCACATTTAATCACAAGGAAATTAAGCATCTTACGAATATGAGGAGAGTGAGGGATTTACTCACATGGAGAAATTCCTTAGACAAAAATTACTTCTTCCAAGAATGACCAACAAACCATACCAACTTCAATTCTTCCCTCAAATTCACTAAGAACAAATGAAAATAACTACATCAATTTCTTATGTTAAGAAAAAGAAAGACTAGGGTTTAAAGGGTAGCTTCTTGATTCATCAAGAAAACTATAGAAAAAGCCAAAATTGGAGATGCAAATATTGTTTCCTACCTCTAATAAAGGAACAAGAAGCTTCAATGGAGCTGAATGGCTAGAACTAACTGCTGATCAGAACATAACATCAGCTTGTCTTCTTACAACAGAGGAAGTTCTAGCCTTAGTCATGCTCCATTGTGGTTTATTTTTTGGAAACCAGTTTGGGTGTGGTAAGCAGTGCTAGAAGGACTGGGAACACTACAACAGCTCTTTTGCTTACACTGGTGTGCTGCTCACCAAAGAAGAATAAGAATAAGAATAAGAAGAAGAATAAGAGAGGTAGTTGAAGCTTTTTAGGCAAGAGGAGGAAAATAAAGAAAAGAAAAGCTCCCTATCCATATATATATATATATCCTATTGTATTATTATTTTATTTATTTATTTATTTTTTCCATAAAATAATAGTTAATGGCATAAGTTACTCCAAAACAATTCTAATTTTATTTGAAGTAGGAAATTTTAAATATTTACAATAACTATAAATATTTAATAAGTAAAAATCATTTGGACATACCTTTGATTAAATCTCCATTTAACCTAATAAAATATGATGAACATATATAATTTCTTTCTATCTTATTAAAATTGAAATATACTTTGTAAAATTCAAATTATAAATCTTGTCATCATTTGTGTAGTATTTAAAATAGAACATGTGAACAAGTATCAATAAGGGATAATTTACTTTTCAAACAAATTTTCTTTTATAAACCTCTAGTTTATTTTCATGTCATTGAATAAATCAAAAAAATAAAGAAACATTTCAGCAGTATCACTTACTTTTGAAATCCACTTAATACGACTTAAAGAGAAATTTTCATCTTATCACAAAGTAAATCAAATAACTCATTGAATAATTGAAAACTAAGATAATTTATTATGAAAAATGTGAATTGTACATACTAATGTGGTAAAGGCTACTCAAGAGAGTTTTGGGACATAACAATTATCTACTATCATGGTTGTTGATGAAATTACTTACAAATATCGAAAAAATTATTATTCACACTATTTTAGTTGTCATTGAGTATCATAATAAGGGTGTCACAAGTACTATACTTGATAGCCAATGGCCTGTCATGCCCCAACTTTGGACACATAGATAGCGTAAGAAATCACCTCATAGTGACTTCTTACAAGTCTGACAACTATAACGTAGACTTATGCAAGACACAAGACTTACATATGGAAGAAAGATTGTTATACAATTATAAAATAACAATTCGTTCATTCAAGACCCATAGAAATTTTGGCAGAAGCTCCCTCATTTTTAAACATTAAGTTATAAGCCAAATCAACAGTGGAAGTCCATAGGCCCTAACCAAAAACCTATAATCCAGAAAACAAAGCACTTTATATACCCTAAATTATATGCATTTCAATCAAATAGACACACACTTATACACATATGGTCACACAACATGTCCTATTCCAACTTTTAGATTTCCTTCAAGAAGTTGGCCTTGAATATCCACAAGTGTAGTAAGCGTTTAACTAATAGATTCCAAAGCTTGAAAAATAAGGAAAGGAATGAGTGAGTTATGAGAATCTAATGAGTGGATAAACTATTAAAGCCTACAATTCTAAAACATCATTTATCAAAATTTAGGAAAAACTTAAGTTCCTTCCAACATATTTTAAGTATCATAAATTCATAAAATAAAATATTAGAGAAAATACATTTGGTTGAAACTTACTAGCATCTATAATAAATGTAAATTTCACTTTCAATGCTCTCTTCTTTGCAAAAACTAGATCAATAGAGAAATTGCTTCAAAACTCAATCTTAATTTTTGGAAGACAACATCCTTATAAAAAAAAAATCCAAAATACTTAGAAATCTTAACATTATAATGCAAATAACTCATGTGTAATAATCAAGTAGGATCTAGTGAGATTTTTTCATAAATAACCAAATAGATATCAAATATCATATGTAAGAATATGGGTCACATCTTGGTTCAATCAAACAAATGTAAGTGATGCATTACGATTCAGGAGGTGGTCTATGGCACTTTGCTTCTAGTGCAAAATAGATGTCCCAAAACCAATCATACTCCCTTTTATCCCTCCACACAAATGTCCTCTTATATGACTACCAAAAGCCATAGCAATACAATCTAAGTGCACTTGGGGTTTTCTAAGGAAAACTCCCAAGGATCTATAACTCAAATCAAGCCATAAATCTAAAAATATACTTTTGCTTCACCTTTAGCATAAGAAAACTCCTTGTTGTTGACTTTCTTTAGAATTTTCAAACCACTATTCAAACAAAATTTTCATTTTTAGAGAATTTTCATATAAGGTTTATGGATGCCAAAACTATCAGAATTTAAATACTGAACTACCATAATTTTGTAGGAGGGTGAATCTAGGTTGAACCTAAGGGATTGGATGACTAATTTAAATGTTTCGTGAGGGTGGTTTTGTTATCTGTGATAGAATTCAAAAATAGAATTTTAAAAGCAACATAATAATCAAACAGAATTGAAAAGAAGAAATTCAATTGGGAAAACTTCAATCTAAGATTCATGCATTCATTTCCCAGATTGATCCTTGACATAAAATGTATTATCCTCTCTTTGATTATTTAGCCAAGAATTAATTTAAGCCCAGCAATCAAATTAATTTTTATTGTTTTCCCCTAATTTTATTAATTCAAGCCTAGTACTTGAATTACATCTTATTGCTAATTTGACTCGAGCCTAGCACGTTAATCAAATTAACAATAACATTAAGAATAGGAATAAACTAAGACTAGATAACAATCATACATCAATGCATAATTATTGAATCTATCCTATGTTTACCTTAGGTATTGAACAATCTTATGCTAGCACATGATCATAGCATCCAATTGCTACTTTGCTAAGCTATCAAAATAATTATAGATTATGAAATTTAAGCTAATAGATAATCACAATAGACAATCAACTAATGAGCACTATTAGCTAATCATCCTGTGCAATTAAAATAGGGAAACAACAGGTAACCAAATTGAGAATAAATTAACAATACAAATTAGGTCTCATAATGACAATTGAATTGAAACAGAATTTGCTTTGAATTGAAAGAAGAGTTTAACTACTCATTACAAGAGAATTAAAAAAAAAAGAAAATAAAAGAAAAGACCTAAAACTTACCCAGGAGAGCTTCTCACTTTTTAAAAAGTTAAAGAAAAAGAATAGAATGAAAGAATCAATCTCTCAATGCTTTAGCTAGGTTTTTCTATAAGCTCCTTCTTCTCTCTATTTAGGTTGCTAAATTAGGTTGGATGAGGACACAATTGGACCTTGATGTCTTCATGAGAGTTATAGCCCTATTTCTCAGCAATATAATGGCTTGAACTTTGCTCAAAATAGAGGTTTCTAACCTAACTTATGAGTCAAAACCTAAAATAGGTTTTGTAGAGTGGACTAATCTATAACAAATTCTACCTTTCAATTTCACAACCTGTAACTCTTTCAAAACAACACCATTGCACATTAAGCCCTTCATGAAAGTTATAGATGTGGATTTAGCTATTCAATGGGCCTAAGTTTACATTGTTTGAAGGATTGGAGCTCTTGAATTGTTAAAAATACTATAATTGGTTTAGGATTAGTGGGTTAGCACTTTATTTCAAATTTTGGGCTGATTTTGACCCACCAAACATCTGAACTGGGTTTGAGACTCTGTATAACAATTATAGACCTTTCTCTTGGATTCTAATAATATAAGAATCAACCTAGTTAGGGGTTTAGAACTCCAAATACAACTAAAAGTTTCAAACAATATCAAATTATCAAAATATGACCTAATAATGAAACCACTCACAAGTACTCTAATTTGCACAAAAATCATGACAAAAGACTAAATGAAGAAGAGGTATAAAATATGTAAATATTGCACTCATTAAACTCATTGTATAATCAACATATAAAATTCATATGCAATTAAAATTCTTGAACATTATATGAATAGATTTCCAAATGTATTAATAGACCATGATAGAATTTTCACAAATAATATAAAAACTTTAAAAATGAATAAGAAAGTGAACAACAAATATTTGAAATAAAATTGGAACTAAACATAAGCATGAGAACAAATTCATACTTGTGTACATATCGATAAAATACATTTCAAATGTTGCAAGTTTGAGTAGAGCATCCACTCACCTCAAAAGGGCCAAGAATATCTCTAAAGTCAACTCCTAACCATGAAGTTGGTGCTCAACCTCTTCATCCAAACGCTTTACACAAGCTCAATGATTTACATACAATTCAAATAACCTATAATAAATTCTAATATTCAACAATGGTAATCTATCATAATCTATTCTATTAGCTTAAGTTACTCTAGCTATATATTTTCCTTGGTTTTAATGTTGAAAAATAATTTTATTTTGCATTATTATCTAATAATATATTTCAGTATTTTTGATTTGATTTTGTAGGTTCAAGGCAAATGATTCAAGAGATTCAAAATTAGATCTAGTAATGATTTTATTTTTAATAATGAGGTAGATACAAACCACTTGAAGCAAACAAAGCTTTTAAATGATTTTTCATAGGCACAGATTTTATAAAACTATTTTACACCTTATGAATTGGTTTAAGAATTGATTCCTTAAACAACTTGTAAAAAACATTCTAGAATCAATTCACCAATCGATTCATGAAGAAAAGTTTTCAAAAATTCCTTGTACCAAAGGTTTGGATTTTAAGCTGAATTGATTCAGGAATCAATTCAAGATCTGATGTCAAAAGGCTATGATTCAATTACCAAATCGATTCATTAGTTGTAACCATTCTGAATTGATTCATGAACCAATTCACAAACTAAAAGTCAGTTATTCTATTATAGTTGGTTATAACAATTATAAAAGTACTAACTGCCTTCAGTTTGTAATCAAGTTTCATATTCTTGTCTCCTCTTCAAGTGAAAAAATCTCTGAGCAAAAGTGCTGAACTAGATTTCTCTCTACGTCACAAGATTTCTAAATCCAATCAAGAGATTTTGAATCAAACCTCTACTAAATTTATCTTAGCTATTTGAGATTTGATCTCAAATTTGTGGTATTGTATTTCTTACTTTACCTAATCATTTTTACCTTTACTTTTCATTGAGATTTCTAGATTGATGGGAATCTTGTTTAGGTTAGCAAGAGCCTCTTTTAAATACTTGTGTTTGTTTTTAGGTTAGCAAGAAACCTATGTAATTCTTGTGATTTGAACGGGTAAATCAGGAGCTTATTTCAATCTTAATTGTGTTATAATAAAAGTGGTCTTCCAATTGAGGAATGATCTAGTGGAATAGACTTGAATTGTAGTTTCAATTCAAGTTAAACCACTTTAAAAATCTATTTTTTTAATCTCTATCTTTCTGATCCTACATTTGCAATCTTGCTACACAATTTATTTTGCTGCATAGTTAACAGTTTTATACTCTAGATATTTCATTATTTTAATTGTTCACTGTACTTTTCAATTTAAGGCAATAAATCATATTTCTATTAAGATTAAAAGAAGAATTCATAATCTATAAAGGTGTATACAAATTCCCCTAAAGTAATAAAGGCAAGACCCATGATTTTATATCTTTATCTAGGACTCTTAGTTGGTATTAGAGCTTTGGCTCTTGATACACCTGTGTGTTTTCTTGAAAATTATGGATTCAAACTACTTTTTGTTGCCTAAATGTCTACCAATGCACAAACCTCCTAGTTTCAATGGGGAATACTATCCTATTGGAAGTAGAAGATAAAAGATTTTATTAAGGCTATAGATGTTGACATGTGGGACTTGGTTGAGGAAGGTTATGAACCTCCCAAGACATTAATTAATGGTAATGTACAGCTTAAACCTAAATCATTGTGGACAAAAGATGAATGAAAGAAACACTTGCTTACTGTTAAAGTAAAATGGATAATTTCAAACTCCTTATCACCTAATGAATATGAAAGGATTTCAAACTGTTCTACTACTAATGAAATTTGGGACACACTATAGATTGCACATGTAGGCATTTCATAGGTTAAGGCTTCAAAGGTGCATGTCCTTGTGTCACAATATGAAATGTTTAAAATGGAAGAGGATGAATCAATTAAGCATTTAATCTAGAGATTCACTATAATTACTAACCATTTAATGTTGCTTGGTAGAAAGTTTGAAAACACAGATCTTGTTCATAAGATTCTAAGGTCTTTAACTAAAGAGTGGTAGACCACAATTGTTGCAATTAAAGAGTCATTAAAGATACGTATCCTTACAATACAAGAGCTCTTTGGAAACTTGGAAGAGTATGAATTAGAGTTGAGGAGATACAAAACGAGTGGAGATAATAAGAGGAAAAAAACTCTAGCTCTCAAAGCTACTAAAGTATCTAAATTAGATGAAGATGATTCTGAAAGTGATATGGATGTAATTAATAAAGAAGATGTTACATTCTTAAGCAAAAATTTGTAGAGAATCACAAGGGAAAAGAAGAATAAAGACAAGAGAAAATTAACATCATAAAGAAGGAATCATGCTAAGACTGAGCAAGGCAATTCAGTCAACATAGTCCCTACTTGTTCTAAGTGTAAAAAACCTGGCCATATTAAGGCAGATTGCCCAGTTTACTTAAAGAAGTAACTAGAGAATGAAAGAAGGAAGAAGAGACCATCCTTTAAGAAATTTAATTTTGCTATTTGGGATGATGAAAAGGCTGATACTATTGCTAATGAAGATGGATCAGAAGATGATGCCTTGCTATATCTTATGGCCAGACACAATGATAACTTTGAGGTATTTGATGAAAACTCTTTCTTTGCTATTTCTGATAATGATGAATCTAGTGATGAGTCTGACAAAAATTTTAATGAAGATAGTGATGATGAAGATTTAGATGATCTATCTGTTAAATTGTATGATTCTTTAGTAAAAACTAAGAAGTGATTAACCATCTCTAAGAAAGAGCAAGAATTTTTGATTCATAAGGTTAAATTCTTAGAAAAGGAGAATGTTGAATTGACTGCTTTAACTAGAAAAGAATGTGAACAATATAGTATGTATAAATCTAAGATTGAGACTTTAATAAAGACCCTACAAGGATTTTCTGATAGCAATAAAAAATTGGAAGATATGCTACAAAATCAAAAGGTCTCTCATAATAGAATTGGTTTAGGATATAGGCAACATTATAAGAAATTTTGTTGATAGTGAAATTTGGTAAACCTAAATTCTATTAGCTAGATGAGTTCTTTGATCCCCAAACTGCTATCTGGTTGGATAGATGAAGGATGAAGAGATAGAGATGAAGAATAACAAAGGCAAAGAGGATTTTTTAACATGGTTCGGCTAAAATCCTTTTTTTGGATTCCTACATCCATGGATCATTTTATTTATTTGGAGAGAGTTTAGCAAAGTTACAATATGTATTTTCCAGCCTACTATTGTATCTGTTCCTCCCTCTTTTATAGAGGTTGGAAGGTTACAAGTGTAATTTAGCAAGTTATAAATCTGTTACATCAAGTAATAAATGTCTGTGACAGTTTGGATTCCTACAAATCGGCTTCTGCAGACTGCTTTCTACGAGTGGGCCTCTATAAGCTATTTTTATAGATTGGCCCAACAAGTTAGGTCAGTGAATAGAGGTATGCTTCAAGTTTAACCTTGGTATGCTTCTAGCTGGGCAAGGTACTGTGTCCCATGAACTAGAGCTCCTATCCTGGGATCATTGTGACCTCTGACTAGTGATAGCAAGCTCATGTAATTCAAGCTCACATAGGGCAATCTATTGGCCAAACGAGTTGGGGCTTGTCTCTAGCGAGCTGAGATTACGACCTTGGCCTTATTGTGTCCTAAGTTTGAGACTAGCGATTGATGACACAAGATTTGACACAATTAATTGCCCTCATACATAGCATTTTAAGAGCTAAAATGTCATGTTTCCAGTTGAGTTAAGATGTATTTGGAATTTTGTGTCAATTGGTTCATTAGAACAAATTTCTGCATTTTCAGCCATAATTGAGCAGTTTCTATATTCTATGCATATCTTGAGCTACACTTGTCCAATTGATGTGATTTTTGTCTTGTAGGAAAGCTAAGCGATATAACTACAACTTCCATGAAGACTACAAGAGCTGAATCCATCGATTTGGTACCTAAATTTTGAGATGAATTTACTGCCAGAACTGCAGAATTCTGTCCCCCTGGGCAGCCGACCTTTATGTACTTAGAAAATAATATCTCCAGCTAGGAGGTCCAAATGAGCTGAAACTAAGACCAAATGGGAGATAACACATAAATACACATTTCTTATGAAGACTTCCAGACTTGGATCCATCAAAATGGGCATCAAAATGGAGCTGTAATTTTCGGGCAGAAATGCTGCAGAATTGGGCTGATGCAGAACTGAAAATTTAAGGCCCCAATTGGCATT
>JANHAO010028602.1:0-10563 GCA_026873985.1 Saraca asoca
ATGGGAGATTTGCTCAACCAAAGGGGAGAAGAATTTTTGAAATTTGGAGCTCTTTGCTGCCCCCTTAGGCCAAGCAAACCTATCAGTATGCGCCTGAAAGTAAAGTCGTAGCTTCCTAAAAACGATCATGAGACTATATGTGAGCTTCTACATAGGCGTATAGTTCTCTTCGGTGTTCATCAACCTTTTGCTTATATAATAAATTAGGAGTTGGATCCCATTTTCATCCCAAACAAGGGTTGCACTAATAGCATGCTAGGACATTCCCAGGTAGATAATGAGATTCTCACCTTCTTGCGATTTGGATAATAGTGAAGCTTGGCCCAGGTATTCCTTCAAGTGTTGGAAGGTAGTTTCACACTTGTCAGTCCACTCAAATTGCTTAGCCTTCCTCAAAACATCAAAAAATAGCTTGCATTTATCCATTGCCTTAGAGATAAATCTGGCAAGTGCAACAACTCGACCAGTCAGGCTTTGTATGTCTTGGACCCGATTGGGGGCCTTATGTCAATAAGTGCCTTGATTTTCTCTAGGTTTGCTTCAATCCCCCTGTTGTTTACCATAAACCTAAGATATTTTCTTGAAGACACTCCAAACAAACACTTTAGCTGATTCAATTTCATTCGGTACCTCTTTAAAATTTGAAACATTTCCTCTAGGTCCCTTACGTGCTCCATAACCTGCCTGGACTTTATGAGCATATCATCCACATAGACTTTGATATTCTTCCCAATTTATTCTTCAAACATCATATTGACCAGTCACTAGTAGGTCACTTCTGCATTCTTCAACCCGAAAGGCATCACTTTATAACAGTAAATTCCATGGTCTATAATGAATGAGGTGTGCTCTTCATCTTGGGGCTCCATTGGTATCTAATTGTACCCTGAATAAACATCTATAAAGCTAAGGAACTGATGTCCGACTATTGCATCAATGAGCCGGTTAATTTTGGGTAACAGGAAGCTATCCTTTGGACAAGCTTTGTTGAGGTCAGTGAAGTCTATACATGTTCTCCACTTCCCATTTTTCTTCTTTACCAGAACAAGATTCACTATCCAGGTCAGTAGTGGGCCTCTCGGATGAACTTGTTTTCCAGGAGCTTGTCTACCTCCTCCTTGAGAGCTATAGATTGTTCAACACTCAATGGTCTCCTCTTTTGGTGAATTGGTTTATAGAAGGGATCTATATTCAACTTGTGCGACATAATCTTAAGGTTAATCCACACCATATCTTCATGATTCCATGCAAAGATGACCAGATTTACTTTTAGAAAATTAGCTAGTTAGGCTTTTACATCATGGGGTAAGTTCCTCCCCAACATGGGGCATCTCTCATTGTCTACCTCATTGACCTGTACCTCTTTGAGCTCTTCTATGGGTCTAGTTTCCATCTCTACATCTAGGTTGTGGGGTTCGAGATCATGACTCACTCCTACGATGCTCGGAGCTCGATGTTCCTTTCTAGAGACCACATCAACTCTCTTCCTTTTTTCCCCAATTTTAACAACGTCCTCGTAGCATCACTGAGTAGTGTACTACTCTCTTCACACACACCCGAGTCCATTGGGGGTTAGGAATCATACCATCAACATTCTAGTAGGCATGATCAGATCTAGGTCATTCATTACAAGCCATCCTAGCACTATATTTTAGGCTAAGGGGCAGTTAACAACTAGGAAATGAACTAAAACTGTAGCTTGACAATTTTGGTCCCCCAGGGTGATAGGGAGTCTGATTTGTCATATGGGAAAGATAGCATCTCTGGTAAAGCCAAAAAGAGCTTCAAGTGGCTTTTGTTCAGCCCCATTTGCTTAAAGCACTTTTTGTACATGATGTTTACTGAACTTCCTATGTCCAACCTAATTCTCTACATTTCAATGTTGTTAACCTTTGCTTGTATGATGAGTGCATCATTGTGGGGTGATCGGATTCCCTGTCCATCATCATCCACAAAAATAATGCATTCAAGAGAAATCTTAGCTCTCTTAATGGGTCTTTCTAACTCACAATCCACAGACAAGATGTAGCTTACACTCCACACATAATGCACGAGTGACCTATGCGAAGTTCTTGCAATGTGCATCCCGTCATGGATAGTGTAAATGGTCCTTACCATGCTTGGTTACTCTTCCTTGGCATGCTGGGATGGCTAAGTTGATGATTAGGATCCTTGGGGTCACTGTCCTGTAGGTCACACTACACAATCATTCAAATGACCTCTTTTGATTAGATCTTCGATCACATCCTTAAGCGACTTGCATTTTGAGATGTTATGCCTAATATCATTATGGTAAGTGCAAAACCTATTATTGTCCTTGTACTTGTGTGAAGTTTTCAGGGGTCTAGGTTACCCAAAATCCTCCCCGTGCTTCTCGATGGCAAATATCCTGTTCAAGGTGTCAAACAAAATACTATAATTATCATAGCGACCTTGAGGTTCAGGTTGCTTCCTCTTTGCTTTCATTGCTGGTTGAACTTTGGTGCTAACATTCTGACCCATTTTCCCTTTCTACGGTTATCCCCTTTCTTATTCTGATCAAAGGCAGAGCCACTTGTCTCACTTCTCTATTCAGGTCCCTTTGAACTAAAGGTCTTCTCCTATTTCACCTCTTTTACGGCTCGCTCATAAAATTCTCCTAGATCTCTTATCGGAGACTTGTAAATACTCTCGTATAATCTTTCATCTTTATGAAGCCCCACTGAGATTGACATTAGAATGCTGTCATCTGAGGGGTTGTCTACATTATTCACCTTACTATGAAACCTAGTGATATAATCCTTTAATGATTCATCTCTCTGTTGAAAAATTATAGCAAGGTGACAAGATGGCACGAGCTGTCTCCTTAGAGCTTTGTATTAGTTAATGAAT
This sequence comes from Saraca asoca, assembly GCA_026873985.1. Taxonomy (NCBI): domain Eukaryota; kingdom Viridiplantae; phylum Streptophyta; class Magnoliopsida; order Fabales; family Fabaceae; genus Saraca; species Saraca asoca. Next base: position 2,872 of record JANHAO010028602.1, read on the forward strand.
TTCTTTTGGCACTCCTCCCAGCTTCTAATGCTTTGAGCTGGAAGGTTCTTAAAACACACCCTAGATACATCTCCAAGAGTAGCTAGAAAAACATAGCAACTTGACCAAGGGATTGGTTGATTGGAGATCCTTCTAGATGTTGAAGGCATCCAAGTGGTCATAAAGGTCACCTTTCCTATCATATGATGGGATAGTAAGGACTTTGAACCGGTGAGGAAGGTATTTTGTCTCAATTTCCTTAGAGAATGAGGCCTTCTCCTTTTAGTGATCTGACTGATCCTAAGCCAGGGGCATTACTCCAATCGCTGGACCTTTTGTAATAACTCTTCCACCACTAAATTTTGTGTTTCAGATCAACGACCTCTAATGTTGTCGTGAACTACATTCGAGCCCTCAGTGTGATGTGAGCTTCTAGGTCGTCTACTTTTATCGTGATCGTAATCTTGGTGATCTCGTGGCTCAGGTCATGAATTGGAGGAGTGAATTGAGTCTACATGTTGAGGTCCTTCTCCTACCGGCTTCTTTCCTTGAACTTGCACCTCTTTTTGTGGCCTCTGGTCTATTCTTCCTACTGTTGCAGCTTCATCTTGTCTTTTGACTCCGTGGGTGTACACTTAGGTTAATGCTACAACGACATCAACAATTTTTCCAACTATGTTTTTTAGCACCTCTTAGCATCGATGCAACACCTGCACACCGTTAATTTCTAGGGGAATGGAAGAAGCACTTGCTAGGATTGGACTTCCTTCTTCTAACATGTTTTGTTGTTGTTGCTGATGACCATCTGGCTGGTTTGCGATAGCTCCAAAGCTCCTGGTTATTCTTCCTCTTGCTATCTCAGTTGGTTGGTGAATCAATAAGGAAGCAATCTGGTCTCACCAGGCATGCCAAAATGTTAATGGTCAATTTTGGTAATCAGTCAACTGAGAATTCTAGAATCCAAACTGCTCTATAACATGTGAAATATGAAGAAATGATGAGAGCAAGAAAAGGAAAAGTAAGATAAACACACAGGTTTTTATCATAATTCAGCTAAATCCAGTATGGCCCCTATGTCCATGGTGATTGTATTTACTTTGAAGCTATTTATCTACTTGGTTTTACAATGCTTATAGTTTTCTCTCTATTTTAAGAGGGTTTCTACATATATTTTTCTCTATCTATTACAATGGACTTCCCTCCTATTTATAGGAGTGGGGAAGGTTACAAGTTGTAATTTATCATTGTAAAACTATGATTACAGCAACATTAGGCAATAAATGCTAGGCATCAATTAATAAATGTAGGGCAAATTATTGTCAGACTTTGAGGGCTAATTTGCAAGTTGGAAATGTGTTCAGACTGTCAGTCAGACATTAGCTGTTCCCAATTATGTTAGGGGAAGCTTGTTGTAATCTTGGTCTGCTGGAGGCTTCAAGCTCACGTTGCGCATTCTGCTAACTGGCTTCAACAACCTTGCTCTAGATTAGGCCACACTTTTTGTCTTGATTTAGCCCATTGGGCCTTTGCTGACTCATTTCACCTAGTCCATAAAATGCCCATAACAAAATGCAAAATATTATAGATTTAAGAGTTGAATTTGATGAACATTTTAGAAATTTGAAATGAATAATTAAGTGTTCTAATATGATTAAAAGTGTTACTTAATCAAAGATTTAATAATTCTAATGGAAATTAAAATTATTAAATAGTAGTGAATTTCCATAGTTGATATTTAAAAAAAGGATGATTACAAAAGGAGAGTTTATGAGTATGAACTCATTAAAAAGTGTTAGCACTTATTGGAAACAAAGGAGGGTGACTTAAGCTGAAGAGCATGGACACTTTAGGCCTAAGGGGCAATACTAGCCATGCAATCCATTCTTATTGAGTGGATGGCACAAGCAAATGGTAACCCTAGTTTATGCATCACTCATTAAGCCTTCCCACTCTTGCTTGTGCTCCAAACTCTTCTACAAAAGGATGAGGGAGGCCAAACTAAAAACAAAAAGAGTTTTAGCCCTAGCACATATGTTATGCACTAACTCTCTCTGACCACACTCACATCCTCTTTACATTCAAACACTTAACCCCGCTCTAGTAGAGAGTAGCACCTCTTAAGCTAAGTGGTTGTATTTCCTATTTCACAAGTTTCATGAACTTTGTTAAAGTTTTGAATCAACTTGGTTTATGTAGATCACTGTTGGTATCAGAGATCAAATCCCAAGGAGTTACCTGGACATAATCTAAAGGAGTTGATCATGGGACTTGTTCATGGAATTGCTTAAAGATCAAACACAACATTGGAAATTGAGAATTTTGAAAACAACTTTAAATTTACCTTACTTTTGAGTTAATATGCAAACAACATGATGTGGGTTTGGGAGAAAAATTTTAAATTTTTGTTATGCATACTAAATTTTAATGATTGGAATATTTGATATGCTTAAATCCATTTTTCCTAATAGTGGCATTAGAGCCCATGTTATTCTCTATTAATTAATGATTAAGGATTTGATTGTTACAGTAATGATAGATATTATATGCATGTTGTAATTTGATTCCATAAGATCAAAGTTTTTGCTTAAGGTGCATAATTTTTTCTATAGAAAATTTTTCTACATCCTAATAAGATTGGATCTGCACTTTTGAATGAAGAATAGACCAAAGAAGAACTAAACAATTAGTTAGCCGAACAAGGGGTTATCCAACCAGCTAGCTGGCCAGAGATGGTGGCTAGTCGAACCAGTTAGCCATGGATAAGAACCGAATGAGTTTCAGCTTTCCTCCTTCCATGGTGATTTTGGCCACCTTGATTAGTTTTAATGATAATCAATCAGCCCCTTGATTGATTGTTATGACAATTAATCATCCCCATGATTTAATCACACAAATACAATTTAGGAAATTAATTGCAATTACAACCAATTTTGAAAAACTTACCTTAATTGTATTCATCTGATTATGGAAATTTTCTTTAACTTTAAACTTAATTTGAATATGATTCCAAATTTATTAAAATAATTTTGGAAACTTTCCTTTTATTTTGATAATCAACACTAATTGATTGGAAATAAATTTGCAAACTTTCCTTTAGCTATTTACTTGGTACCAAAGTTTTGGAAAGTCTTGATGAACACAAATTATACATATTTCATATCCTTTCTATTGGTCTTTTATCATTTTTATGTGCTTAATTGGATACTTGTAATTGATTTTGAGATTTGCTCAGTTTTTTAGCTTAATTGAATTAATTTAGTAATTTAACACTATTTCAAAATGTTTTAGGTTTTTGGGCGTATCTTGAGTTATATACTTTGGTTTTGAATGATTCTTATGTCATTGGAAAGCAATGAGAAAGCTTTAAAAATATCATGAAGAGCACAAAGCTCGGTTCAACTATTTTAGAGATCAAATTAAACCTAGAAGCCGAGACAAAGTGATGTCCTATAACCCAAAATCAGTTTTAGTACTTTCATCATAATTGGAGCATCATTCCTCATTTCAGTTCAAACCTAAGCCCATAAGATAGCTAAGATCCATTTTATGAAGGGCTTGAGGTCAAACTACATTGTTTTCATTAAGTTACAAGGCCGTGGACTTACATGTTAAATTCTGTTATGGGTTGGATTCCTCTAATAAGCTGTTTTGATTTTTGGCACACAAGTTAAGCTAGGAATCAAATTTTTATGGAAAGTCAAGGCCATTGCATCCTAAGAGGTGAAGCTACATTTCATATGAAGGGACCCTCATCCAATTAAGCCTCTTTCCAACCGTAATCAGTAGTCCAAGTAGAGGTAGTGTAATGAGCTCCTATAAAAGCTCTATTAAGACCTTATTATAATAAATTTTAGATTTATTTCATTTTTCTTAACTTTTCTAAAGAGAAGGAGCTCTATTAGGGCAAGAACACTAACCCTAATTAGGTTTTCTCTTCTTATTTATTTTTATTTTTATTTTTACATTAATGTGTAGCTGAACTCCTATATTAATCTAAGGAAAATTCTACATCAATTATTTTGTTCATTGTGAGACTTGCTTTAATTGTTAATTTGTTCCCAATTTAATTCTCTTGATTCTCTATTTTAATGCCAATTATTACTTTGGATGATTGATTAAGATGACTAATTAATTAATTATTTATTATTATTTACTGTTATTTACTATTAGCTGAATTTCTTTAAACAATGTTATTATTTATGGATGTTTGGTTAAAGTAGCATTATGGTTTTGATTTGCTATTGGGGTGAATCAATTATCTAAGAGAATTAGGGGTAATTAATTGATTTGTTACTAGGGTAAATTGATTAATTAGTCTTAGTGTTTCTTATCTTAATGCTATTAGTGAATTGGTTGAAGTGTTGGCTTTAATCAATTCAGCAATAAGGGTTAATCAGGTTATAGACTTATTTGGCCAATTTAGAAAGAAATTCACAAGAATTGATTAGGTGTTTGGTTTAATTACATCCTTGGCTGAGCGGTCAAAGAGGGAATAAAATGTTAGTGTCAATGATTAGTCATTGAATTGATTGTAAGAGTCCCTTGGATTGAAGCTTTCTCATTTGATTTCCCCATTATTATCAATGTTGTTGTTATGGGTAAAATCTAGCAACATGAAACAAGTCAGCAAGGGCCTAGCAGGAAGTCGAGTCCCAATAGAAGTCTAGCTCACTAAAGATAAGGACACCAAGTCCCAGCTCACACATTCGGTAACTAATCCTGCATGAGCTTGCTTTGCAATACACGAGTTCATCCTCGCTAGTTAAAGGTTGGCAGTGACCCAAATCCAAAAATGGTTTGTGAGATGAGGCACGCTGCCTGATCAAACGGCTTAACAGGATGGAGCGCCAAACTAGCCTATCTCAATTATCTGGCCCAGCAAACAAAGATGGCCCACCCGCAGAAAGTAAACTGTAGAACCCGATTTACAGGAGATTATATTGTCTTGTACATTTAATGCTTGATGAAACTTATTTACTGCATGTAAAATTACTATTGTAACCTCCCCAGCCTTTATAAATAAGAGGAGGGAGATCATTGTAAGGGGGAGAAAGCCTACATATTGAAACTCTGTAGAAATCTCTCCTAATCAATACATTACCATGGACGTAGGAATGGGTACCGCTCGATTTTAGCTAAATCACGTTAAAAATATTGTATGTATCTACTGCTCTTCCTCTTCATCTTTGCTTGTTTAACCAAAAAACAATTTGAATCCATAAGAATCCTTCCCGTTGACTGGAATTTGGCCCAGGACCAAATTTCACCGTCAACAGTTGTTTACTTATGTTTATTACTATTTCTTTAATTCATATTTCTAATTAGTTAATACCCCTTCCATTTTCTATTATTGATACATAGAAATTAATCTTTAGTCTTTGTGTTTTGACCTGGAGTCACCAGTACTATAAGCAGGTAGTTCAGTATTATCTCTATTGATCTCGATAGTCATCAAGTCACATCAAATAAAATTATTTTTAAAATCAAAATTAAAGAATATATGCAAGCAAGGCTAACAATCTCCCCCTTTTTTATGGTGACAAATAATTTAGATAAGCATCTGATATTAGTAGAAACTGGAATCGAGCAAAAGGTTGGTGAGAACCCAAGGAAAGCTAGACCTGGCCTAGCAACGAGTTCGCCAGATCATTGTATAAAGGCTTTCAGCTCGTAGAATTTCTGAGCTCGCTGAACTGACAAGCTCAAAGTCGGATACTAGCTGCACTTTTGACGAGTAGGCTCAAGCCTGTAGCAGCATAGCCTCGTTCAGCTATAAGCTCACTAAAGTCAAGCATAAATCCAACAAATAATTTGCACCACCATCCTACAAATATGGCCAACAGGCCCCACTTATAGAAGATAGCCTGCAAAAGCCAGTCCCTAGTACCCTAGGCAATCTTGTATACTTAATATTTGATGTAACAGATGTAAAGTTAATTTAGTACCATTTGTACCCCTCCATGCTCCTATAAATGGGGGGTTAGGATCATTATAAAAAGGAGAGATGAAGAAAAAGAAAGAAACCAGCAGAAACTCTACCGGAAGCCATATTAAAAGCTCTGTAAACATTTCTTCAATACAGTAAAAATACCTCTATGGACGTAGGGTCCGATGCCACCTGAATTTGATTGAACCATGTTAAACCTTATGCATTTCTCCTTCCCTTCCCTCTTTGCCTTCCAGCCATTCAATACCCCTCCCTCGCTCCCATGACCGAAAAACAGCTCAGGTCCTCTAAGAACTCCTTCCATTGGCCAGATTCAGATTAAACCAAAATCCACCGTTAACATTTTGGCACGCCTAATGGGACCCTTCTATTCTCTAGTCCTCTCTTTGATTGATTTTGTTTGGCTTGAAATGGAAAGAAGAAAGGCCACCAGGAAGTTAGATATTGTCACCAACCGACTGGAAGGTCATACTGCTAGTTCCTCTACTGCTAGAACCATCAATGGTCTGGCCTCCCCAACTCACCACCCCCCTGGTGTCACTGTCAACCAGACAGACAAAGCCCAGGAATGGCACTAGTACTGGGAAGCATTCATAGACTTAATGAAGAGGATGGCTAAAACATTTCAAATGCTAGCTTAGCTTCAGGCTCAAAATGTGCAAAGATAAATAGAGCTTGTCACACCTGGAATCATTCCCCAGCAGCAGCAAGCTAACACTTTGAACAGAGTTAGCCGTGAGCATGTCTCAAACCACTCCCCCCACAATAAGGAGGATACGAGAAGCCTCTAAGACTCTAGTCAAAAGTCTAAGGGATTGCCATTGATGGTCGAAAAGTTATTTCAAAGGCTGAAATGATTAGAGGTGCACCCCCAAACTTGCGATGATTGGGGGCATGTCAAGAAACAAACTCCTTTCTCCAGGAAGATCGAAATGGAGCCTCTCCCTCAGAAGCTCAAAATTCCCACCTTCTCACTTTACAACAAAAACAACGATCCATATAATCACTTGGACATGTTCAACAATCAGATGAATCTTTAGAAAAGCAACCCTCTGATCAAGTGCCATGTCTTTCCTATCACCCTAGGAGATGCCCCCAGAGCCTAGTTTAGAAACTTCCCAGCCCACAGTATCAATAGTTGGGAGGAATGTCAGCAGAAGTTTCTTGACCACTACAGGGTGCTAAAGAGGTAGCTCGCACCTCCTTGTCACCTTGCCACAATCTTTTAGCATAGGCATGAGTCTCTAAAAGACTACATTGCTCGTTTCATATGTGAGATCGATAGTGTGGAAAGCCTGTCTGATGAAAGCATTTTGACGATGATATCTACTGGTCTTCACAAAGATGGCAAGCTGTATAAAAGCATATACAAATCCCCAGTGGCAGACTTGGGAGAATTCTATGATCATGCCACCAAACAAATCAGGTGGGAGGAGACATTTGGTATGAAGAAGCTCGAACCAGATAAACCAAGTCAGGGTAAGAGGAAGAGTAGTGATAAGGATGTGAAAAGTGTCCCCAACTCCCAGCTCGCAAAGAAGGCCAAGGTAGAGTGACTTCAGTAGTTAACTCATAACAAGCCCTATAGTATCTTATTAGATACTCTTGATAGAATCGATGTGTTAAATTTCACAAGTGCACGGTGTAGTTATAGCTAGTACTGGCAAATACGGGTCAATCTCACAAGGAAGCTATTTTAATTACCAGAATCTTTACAACTCAACTATCCAAATCAATAATAAAGAAATAAAAGAAATAGATAAAGA
>JANHAO010028603.1:0-10562 GCA_026873985.1 Saraca asoca
TTCTTTAATCTGTTTCTTCTATTTCTTTATTAATTTCTTTTCTAAATTTTCTTCTTTATTTCTTTTCTGTTCTTTATTACTTTCTTTTTCTCTCAATAAATTTGGATAGCTGAGTTGTAAAGATTTTTGTGAATTAATATTAACTTCTCTATAGGATCAACCCCGTATTTGTCAATACTAGCTATAGCTACGTTGTGCACTTGCAAATATTTTAAACACATCAAGTTTTTTAGGTTTGATCCAGGAGGAACCGTCGACCGGGTATGGGAAGACTGCAGGAGTGAAATTGCTAGTCTTCCTGCTGGTAGGAGTCTGCCTCCTGGTTTAGCCAGCTCATCACTTTCCTACTAGAATAGTATTATTAAGCTTACAGGCTTCTTGCCTTTGTTTCTATATTTCTTCTTCATCTGATGTAATTTTGCCTCTTTGAGGCTTTTTGCTGTGTGAGCTCTTTTGTGTAGCTTTCAAGAACTCTATTAGATGTTTAATGTATCGTTGCTTGTATATTTTTTATGATTAATGAAATGTTTCTTTGGCCAATCGACTGTGTTTTTTGCTTTCTGCCTTTCGTTTAGTTGCCTTTGACAAGTGAGAATTAAGTCGTATGTGAGCTACAACTTATGAGGACTCGTTACGAGAGCTATGATTTCCTAGCCGTATGTTGGCTGTGGATATGTGTGTTGCATAAGAATTATATCGAGTTTGTTTTGACGTCTTCGTGACGTGGTAGGCTTGTCGCCTGATATCTGATTTAAGCATGCTATCGAGGTAGGCTTTTGGGCCGTCTCATCCTCAGTTTGTTTCACTGTGGCGAGATGATAGCTCGTTGACAAGCAAGATCACACATCCATACCACAGTAAGCTCGTTGCTCAGTTTCGTAGCAAGCCTGTTGTTCAGTGGGGCAGTAAGCCCCTTGCTCAACGAGGCAACAAGCTTGTTACTCAGCCCCGCAGCAAGCCTATTGCTCAGCGAGATAGCAAGCTCATTGCTCAACCCCACAGCAAACTCATTGCTTAGTGAAATAGCAAGCTTGTTACTTAGTGGTCAGAAAATTTGCACTCCTGGTCCCAGTTTGAGGGACTTGGTTTGCTCTGGATGTATTGACGAGGTAGGCTTTATGTCGTCTTACCCCCGGATGAATCTTTGCAATGGTGGAGTGAAGACTCGCTGTTTAGATGATGCTTTTTCGGCCAATCGGCAACTTGCTTTGATTCAGCATTGAATGATTCATACAACTCATTGTCAATAGTCTCAAGGAAATGTTACAGGATTAGAATATGGTTCTGATGAAAGGCTCAGGCTCTTAGGTAGCAACTCGCTGAGCTTGTTGACCTCGCTGCTCTGACGGTCTTACCACATAATCCTGTAACCGACCTTTTCTGATGAGGTCCTCAATAGTATCTTTCAATGCCTAGCACTCTGAGGTGGTGTGTCCAGACTCATTGTGATAAGCACAGAACCTACTTGGATCTCTAGATTTGGTGGGCACTCTTATCGATCTGGGCCTTTTGAAGTCCTTGTTGTGCCTTTTCACAGTAAAGATCTTATCCTGTGTATCAGACAGGACGCTGTAACTTTTGAAGCAACCTCCACGTTGCTGAGGCTTCACCTTCTTCGCGAGCTAAGGAGTGGGGTCATCATGGCTCTTGCTACCCCTCTTTTTATACGTTTTAGGACTATTGGGGTCCACTTTCTGCTTGGGTTCCTCCATTCTGAAGGTTTCTTCCTATCTTATTTATTTAGTAGCTCACTCATAAAATTCAACGAGGTCTCGAGCTGGGGACTTGTAGAGACTTCTGTATAGCTTTCCGTCTTTGTGGAGTCCCACTAAAATGGCCATTAGGAGGCTTTCCTCTGGATTTTCCACGGAGTTGGCTTCATGCCTAAATTGGGCTATGTAGTCTTTCAACGATTTATTCTTGCACTGGAAGATCATTGCAAGATGGCAAGGAGGCGTGAGCTACCTCTTGAGCGCGCGATACTGGTCAATGAATTTCCTTTGGCATTCTTTCGAGTCGTTGACACTGTGAGCTGGGAGGTGTTTGAACCATGCTCAAGATACTCCTCCTAATGTGGCCAGGAAGACACGACATTTCACCAAGGGATCAGTTATCTGAATATCCATCTGGATATTGAATGCATCCAAGTGATCTGGATATTGAATGCATCCAATTGGTCAGTTGGGTCACTATTCCCATCATACAGCGGTATAGCGGGTACCTTGAGCTTCTGTGGGAGAGGTTGTGTCTCGATCTCCATAGAAAATGGTGAACTTTCCCTATGGCGAGGTTAATCATTTTAAGGCCATGGGCATTCTTCTAATCTCTTAAGCCTTAGGAGGATTTCCTCCATCGTCTGGTTCTGCGTTTCAGGCTAAGGGGTGGAGCTTCCTGCTCGTTGCGAGCCCCCCAGTTGTTGGCTATCACGATCTTCGTGAGTTTCCCTCTGAGTCTCTTTACGAAGCTGTTAGAATTGTGTCATGATTTCTTCTTATCTCTGTGTGCTCTGAGCTTGAGCCTGTGCCAATGTTTTGACAGTTATGGCCAGCTCTCTGACTGTGCTTTCGAGCACTGGGAGGGGTTGGCCGGGCGTTTGAACCTCTTGAGTTTTAGAGGCAGCAGTAGAATGTTGGTGAGCCCCCACAACGGGAGTGTCCACTGGTTAGAGGGCTGGAGTGGTTAAACTCTGAGTAGTTCTTCCTCTCGCCATTGTTGAACTGTAATGGAGACTTTAGATAGTAGATGGATCCCCATAGATGACACCAAAAGATATTGACGTCGAAATTTGGTTCATACAGAGAGTCCCAGATTCCGGTCAATGGGAGTGAATTTGCAGGTCCAATGCTACTTCCTGAAGCATGAAGAGACAAATGGAGAGGAAGAAGGGTAAGGTGGCACTGTGTTTTTAATGTGGTTCAGATAAATCTGGGCAGTACCGGACCCTACGTCTACAGCGGAGCTTTTATTAATATTTGAGAAAGGATTTTTACAGAGTTTTGGCATATCAATTTTTAGCCTCCTCCTCTTCTAACAATGCATTCCTATTTATAGAGGAAGGAAGGGTTACATAAAATTAATACAAGCTACAGTTGTGTTACATCAAGAAATAAATAGAAAAGACAAACAGACTCTTGCAATTTAGCTGTTGCAAGCTTCTGTCTGCGAGGTGAGCCCCTCTTATTGGCTTTGGACTTGTATTTGTATGCATCTATCGTTAGTATTGGTTTATCGTGCGAGATGCCTGCTATCCCGAGCCAGGGTTCCTAGCCCGGGATCGTTAAGGAGAATTGCTATAGTGAGATTGGTGTTGTTGTAGCGGGATAACGAGCTCGAGCAGGATGATCGACTGCTTGGCAAGCTGGTCTTGTGACAATCTTGCTGAGTCGCTTTCTAGCGGTAAGCGAGATGGAGTTTGCTGGGTGTCTTTAGCGAGCTGGGGCTCTAGTTTGTCTCATTCTCTTAAGACTGTTTTTTGCCTATAACATCCATAAAATTGGATGTCATGTGATCAATATAAATTTAATTAATTAAAGATTAGCCACAACACCTTTGACTATGCTAAATTATATATTAAGTATTTTGGATCACATATAGAAAAATGGCATCAATTGTGATTGATCATATTTAATATAGTAAATTTTATTTCACAGAAATTTTTATTATATTTGTATGATTAATCAAGATGCAAAAGTAGAATATTTTTCTTAATTTACCTACAAGAATTAAGAAAAGGAATATAATTTGATCTTTTCATCATGAAGTTTGTATATGAATCTTTTAATAAAAACTTAACTAACAAGCAATTTTTATTTATTGTTTAGTTCAAATACATTGGTAAAATGTGATATATGTTTATTTGCCTCAATTTCTATGACATAAGCATGTATAATTAATTTTTATGCAATTATACAACCTATGATTTCTTCTGATATAAAAAATGATACTCTTAATTTAAATAGTGATAACTATAAGATATGAAAGGAGATAATTCTTCTCTAATTAGGGTAGACAAACATTGATTGCACTATTCAAAAAGATGAACCACTTGCACTTATTAATACTAGCACACATGTTGAAATTGCTCTACATAAAGAGTGGGAGTGATCCAATTGTCTCAGTATGATGTTAATAAAGACAAAAAAATTTGCTACCATATGTGGTTCAATTGGAAAGTGTGATAATGTCAAGGTATTGCTGAAAACTATTGATGAGCAATTTAAGTCTTCAAATAAACCTTAACCAACACCCTAATGTTGAAGTTATCATCAATGAAGCTCACCAGTGTTAGAGATTTGTTTGAACACATCATGAAGACAAAAGGCATTGTAGCTTAATTAAAGTTTCTTGAGGTTGAGATGTTTGAATCTTTCCTTGTCCAGTTCATACTAAATTGTCTTCCACTGCAATATAGACCCTTCAAAATCTCTTACAACACACATAAGGATAAATGGTCAATTAATGAACTCTTGACCATGTGTATTCAAGAGGAAAAGATGCTGATAATGGAATTAAGCAAAAGTGCACATATGACATACAGGGAATGAACAAAGGTCCAGCCAAATAAAAGGGAAAGGGTAAAATATCCACCCAAACTAGTTCAAGAAGGAATCCAAGTGTTTCTTTTGTAAAAGAAGGGACACATAAAGAAAGATTGCATTAAATTTAGAGCATTGGCCTGAGAAGAAAGTTAATCCAATCTTATGTGTTAGTATGAATCTAATATGGTTTATGTTTGTCATAACACTTGGTGGATTGATTCTAGTTCTGCAATCTGTATTTTGAATACCTTGCAAGGATTCCTAAACCAAAGGAAGCATGTGGAAAATGAGCATCCATCTATTCCAGAAACAAGGCAAGTTCTCATGTGGAAGCAATTGGAACATGCCAATTCATTTTTGATTCTAGTTTTGTATTGAATTTAAAAAGGACATTTTATATTTCAAGTTTTTCTAGAAACTAGATTTCACGTTCAAGACTTGTACCATTTTTTTATTCATTTAACTTTTTAGAAACATTCTTTAATTGATGTTATGAATTTGATCTTGTTAGGAATGGTATAATGGTTGATGGTCATTTCCAAATTAATATGCAAGGCAATACCTTTATAATGCAATGCATGTCCATGGTAATGTTGCTATTAAACAATGTGTTATGAATGAGAATTCCTCTATGTTATGGCATTGAAGATTGGCACATATATCTATAGAAAGAATTAAGAGATTAGTGAATGATGGAGTATTCAATATTCTAGATTTTACTAATATTGATATTTATACGGACTGCATAAAAGGAAAGCAAACTAACAAGAAAAAGAAAGGTGCCAAGAGCAGTTCAAACATATTAGAGATATATATACAGACATTTGTAGTCCAAAAATTGACTTATATGATCAAAAATACTTCAATTCTTTCATAGATGATTATTCATGATACATGTATCTTTACTTGCTTCATAACAAGAGCAAAGCATTAGATGCCTTTAAGGTATTCAAAGCAGAAGTAGAGAAATAATAGAGAAAGCAAATTAAGATCGTGAAATTAGATAAAGATGGTGAGTATTATGGTAGATGCACTGAGGATAGATAAGCACCTGATTCTTTTGCAAAGTTTTTCAAGAAGCACAGGATAGTAACCCAATACACCATAGCTAAATCTCTAGACTAAAATGGTGTGACAGAAAAAATAAATCGAACATTGTTGGACATGGTATGGAGTATGTTTAGCAACTCCAAGCTTCCAAAATCCTTGTGGACAAAAGCTCTTAAAATGGCAATGTATATATTAAATTAAGTTCCAATCAAGATTATTTCAAAAATGCCATTTGAGTTATAGAAAGATTCAAAAACGAGTTTGTGACATTTACGCCCATCTAAAGTGAGAGCTTATAATCCGCAAGAAAAAGAAATTGGACCAGATGACTATAAGTGGGTATTTCATTAGATATGCTGAAAGGTCAAAGGGGTATAGATTTTATTATCTATCTCATAGCATTAAGATTGTAGAATCAAGAAATACAAAGTTTCTTAAGAATGGCTTGATCAATAGGAGTGATTAATCTCGAAACCTAATTTCTAATAAGGATCATTGTGATATTCAAACTCCTATCTCAAGTGATAGATTGATTGTCATTCATAACACCCCTCAAATTCACATGGATGTTAAACAACCAATCATTGAAGTTCTACAAGCTGCTAATGACAATCTAGTAGATCCAGTTGTTCAACAAATGCTAGAAATTGTTGAGCAACCAGATGTACAGCATGCTTCTCGGGAGGATGTCTATACAACATTAAGAAGATCAACTAGAGTGAAGAAGTTAGTGATACCTAGTGATTACATTGTATCTCTACAAGAAGCTAACTATAACTTTGGAGATGAAAATGACCCTGAAATATTTTCACAGGCCATAAGTTGTAATGAATTAGAATTGTGGTACAATGTCACGAAAGATGAGATGAATTCTATGGCATCTAACAAAATATGGGATCTTGTTCAATTGTCTAATGGTACAACAACCACTAAATGTAAATAGGTCTTTAAAACAAAAAGGACTCATTAGGCAACATTGAGAGATATAAAGCAAGACTTGTTACCAAAGGATTCACTCAACATTAAGGAATCAATTACATGAAGACCTTTTTTATTGTATCTAAGAAAGATTCTTTTCATGTCATTATGGCATTGGCTGCCTATTTTGACTTGGAACTGCATCATATTAATGTGAAAACAACATTATTCAATGGGGACCTAGAGGAGGAAGTTTATATTAAACAACCAAAAGGATTCTCCTTTAATGACAATAAGCATTTGGGGTGCAAACTTAAGAAATTTATATATGGATTGAAATAAGCCTCCGGTCAATAGCATCCAAAGTTCTATGATATCATATCTTCATTTGATTTGATAGAGAATATCATGGATTAATGCATATATCATAAGGCTAGTAGGATTAAAATTTGTTTCTTTATTTTATATGTGGATGACATTTTACTTGTAACCAATGATAAGGGGTTGCTATATGAGGTGAAATAATTTCTCTCTAAGAATTTTGATATGGCACATCTTATGTCATTGGCATTAAGATCCAAAGGCATAGATCTTGAAACATTTTGGGTTTATCTCAAGAAACCTATATCAATAAGGTATTAGAGAGATTTAGGATAAAATATTGTTCACCAAGTGTAATACCCATTGTGAAAAATGACAAGTTCAATTTGAACCAATGCTCGAAAAATGAGTTAGAAAGGGAACAAATGCAAAACATTCCATATGCTTTTGCTGTTGATAGTCTAATGTACACTCAGATTTGTATGAAACCTAACATTTTTTATTAGAATATTGAGAAGATATAGAGTAATCCAGGTATAGACTATTAGAAAGTTGCAAAAAAGATAATGAAATACCTTAAAGGAACCAAAGATTATATGCTTATATATAGGCAAATTGACGACGTAAAGGTAATTGGTACTCTGATTAGAACTTTACTAGGTGTGTTGATTCACAAAAATCAACATTTGGATATATTTTTATGTTTGCTGGTGAAGACGTGTCTTGGAAGAGTGCAAAGCTGACCTTTACTGTTCTGAGTTTGTTTCTTATTTTGAGACTACCTCACATGGTGTATGATTAAAGAATTTCATATTAGGACTTAGAATTGTTGATTTCATTTCTAAGTCATTAAGGATGTATTATGATAATTCAACTGCAATTTTCTTGACTAAAAATAACAAAAGTGATAGTCGAATCAAACACATTAACATCAAATATTTAACCATAAGAGAACGTATCGAAGAAAATAAAGTGATTATTAAATACATTAATTCTAATTGATGATTGTTGATCTAATAAAAGAAATGTCATCAACAAATTTTAAGGACCATGTAGCATGAATGGGACTTAATTCCATCATCTGATTTTGTTGTATAGACTTTCATCATCTGTAACGAAACTCTTATTTATGTGCTATTTTTCTCGTCTTGGTGTACACATTTGTTTGAGAATAACGATCATTGCTGGATCCAGAATTAATCAACCAAGTGAGACTACTTGAGTTTAAAAGCGCATCAATAGTTGAAGGTAACTTCATCCATTTCCGCACATCTGTTTCTGTTTAATATTTTAGTAATAAACATGTATTTGGTTCCTAGTGTATGTCTAATAGTATCTATCATTTTCATGGAATATTCCTTCTGCTCAAAACTGTCTCCACAGCCACGTGAAAATCATTTTCAATTATCATCACCTCTCGAGTTTCACTTTTTAATTTTTATCTTATTTGCAAATTTCATAAATATATATATGAAAGCGGAAAGTACTCGTGGGTGTTAAAATATCGGAGTACGATACAAATGGTAAAGCAATAATTAGACAGTGAATGTGGCCCCATTTCCCTCCAAACGCGGTTTGGGTTCGGTCCCTGTATTAATTTTATACAAACTGCGAAAATGAAAGCGCGTTTCATTGAAGGCTTCATTTGTTGACCAAAGATTAGTTTATTTAGGGATATATATTTTATTTTATTTTATATTTGCTATTTTCTTCTGTTTCTCTAAGTTTGAAAATTAATGGTTTTCTATGATGGAAAAGATTCTCATGCTCCATAGAGTATAATTCTTCAATGGTAGAAAATGACCTTTGAAAAGTCACTTTTTTGAAACAAATAATATTATTATTTTAAAAAATCCAAAAAAATCGTTCAACTCTAATGTGGCTGAAAAATATTCAACATTTTTTATCTGAACATATTTTACATTATGCCATTTCATGATCATTAATTGTTAGAGGATTTGAATCATGCTATACATGTTTTTAAATGATTATAATCTACTTAGGCAAAGTCCATATTTGGTTGTTAAAAATGACATTAGATAAAATAGATCATTTCTTATTAATGGAAATCGTTAAAATGAAATAAAGTTAACAGGTCTCATAAATTTTTAAATTTTAGAGAAAAATTTCAAAAGATATGTGTATTTTTCTCGCTTATAAAAAAATTAAATTAAAAAATTTACTACTTAATTGAAAAATGAAAACCATGAAAATGAGAAAACTTAGATATAAAATTCAAATTCAACCAAGTAAACTATTCAAGCCTTCTAGACTTGGATCATATGAATATGAATTCAATCAACAAAATGTTGGTTCAGCAACAAAACCTACTGCTCTGACCATAAAGAGTTTGTTTTTGAAAAGGAAAAAAATTCCATTAAATTCCTGACTGATTATAGGAATTGGAACTAGGAAAGATTGATAGAAATTAAAATTTCATTTTACTTAACCCAAAGGAAAAAAATAAAGCATAAATCACATGAAATAAACAAATATACATCCACAACAACAATTTCATCATTCACATCAATATTGAAACTAATTAATCTCATCAGTGGACCTAATTTCTTTTGTTTGGTCCACAGCAATGGACTTAATTGATAGATTATAATAAATACAAAATATTATGTATTTATGTATATAACAAAAAAAAAGATAAAAAAAGAATTTGCAGGAAAGGCCTACAATCTTATAGTTAGGAACTTTTGCCGAGAATATCTGGTATAACCTAAATTGATGAGCTAAATCAATAGACCTACAAGTTAAGGTCAAGGTGTTTGGGGCACTGATGATCTCGCTCATTTCCAGAACTGCTTCCATCATGCTTGGGGTTGTTCAACTGGTAAGGTCCTCTGGCCGTCACCCTGAAACAAACAAAAATTTTGATTAACTAATTATCGAAGTTTGAAGAACTATAAGATCTGTGTTCCATTCAGTAAAGATTACTACAAGAAAAGTTTGAAGAGCTATAAATTCTGTATTCGATTCGCGTCAGAATTACTAGGAAGCTTTTGTTATAGCTTATGAAGAAATATCTATTCTTCTTACTTTTAAATTTTGTTCTACAACAAAAAAATATATAAATAAATAAATAAATAATCTTCCTCACCTTTCTTTCCTCTTCTCAAAGAACTTGACAAGTGAAGATCTCCTTGGCATGTCTGCTTTCACAAAACCCAAAATTAGTGTATGAACTTTGAAGTGCTTAAGAATTCACTGTCCTATCCAAACACATCATTCATACAAGGAAAAGGAATAATTACATACCTGGTCCTGAATTACCAGCTTGGGGTACTGGACGAGGGACTTCTTGAGCAGTGTTTGTTTGAGGCACTCTAACCACGTTTTGATTATCAGCAGCAACAGAAGCACTTTGTGGGATTTTGTTTATGCCAGAAGTGGTGCTATCAGAGCTTAACTTAGTGGCTAATTCCATTACTTCTGTGGCCTTCTCAGCGGGAAAGGCATCAAATACTAACACCTTTCCTGAATAGATTATTGTCAACTGGGGAGATGAAGATTCTTGTGACCTGGAGCCAGTGAAAAGAGAAAGTGCTTTTAGAACAAGCAGAACAAAATCTAAACAGATTTTAGCTATGTGGAAGAGTTCTAATTGCATTTAAATTAGAATCTAAACAAGGTCAATTGTGTAGATGAATGAAAATTTGTGTTAAAAAATAAGTAAATCTAGGATTACTAAGTGAAATAATTGTGCAATTCTCATGTCCAGGTGCA
>JANHAO010028604.1:0-10561 GCA_026873985.1 Saraca asoca
ATGCACATTACTTGGACGCGGCTTGTGCAAGAAATCTACGCCTTCTACGTACTATTTGGACATGAGATTATTTTTCGAGCCCCCCGACCGGTGCAAGAATTCTGTGTGGTTAGCACACTACTTGGACGTAGGGTCGCTCCGCGTAAGACTTCTGTGTGGGGCATGCATATTACTTGGACGTGGCTCACGTAAGAATTCTACGCCTTCTGCGTACTACTTGGATGCGACATTATTTTTCAAGCCCCTTGACCGACGCAAGAATTCTGTGCGATTAGCACATTACTTGGACACAGGGTCACTCTGATTGCCCGATTCGTTCATCTGTTCCACACGCGGGGTCTTTTATTTTCCCCATGATGGCGGGTAATTATGACCTATGGATTTTTGTGTGATTTTCTATACCATCATTTATTGGCTTTCGTATTCCCCTAACCATTGGATCGGGGGTAATCGACAATCCTTTGGATCTAATGGTAAGGCCTATCTCTTTTTATACCAGGAAAAACCCCTTCGTCCTATATTATTTTAAAATTTTTCCCGGCTCACCTTGTTTAGTCTCCGGATGCTTTTAGGTCTTCTCTTTAGTTCTGGGTTTTCTTCGCTGAAGTTGCAAATACATTCTAACCGGACCTCCATGCTCAGAGAAACTATAGTAAGTCTCCATCTTTTTCTCCTATTTTCTTGTTCTTTATGGGTTCGACTTGCTAGATTGTTTCTTTTGGGGTTCTATTTCATTTGGTTGAGTTGGTTTTTTAATCGTACCTGGGTTATCGGGTATATCCAGTTTGGGTTTTGATCATGTAGTTTGGGATTGCTCTCTTTCTCTTTTCTTTTTCCACCTCCTGGTGTAGCCTTTGGGTAATCACAATGGTGGTTCAGGTTGCGCATGGCCTGTGATCCGTGGGGGTCTTAGGCTTTTCAGTTTTGGTGTGGCTTGCTTGCAGCGGCCTAACCGACTTTCTCCCCTTGTAGATGGAAGCAGGTCATGTGCAACACCGTCATTCGACAGGGGATGATGACGAGGAGATGGATGTGATGATGAGGGCACGATCCGCTGGAGAGGTTGTACCCAGCGGAGGGGGGGAGGTTCCGTCGTTCGTAGCTCGTCAAGGACCTTCGGAGAGCCTGGCCGTCGTAGCAAGGGAGCCCCGTGATCATGACGTTTTTAATTTCCATGCATCTAGATTGCATCGTCAGGACGTCCAACTCGCGGTTAGTTCCCATCAGGTGCCGAGAGGGTGCAGTGCCATGGTTCCCACATCGGATGATCACGCTGTGCACCCCCCAAGGGTTTCGTTGCTATGAGTTTACTGCATTTTACGATCGATTTTAGGTTCCCGGTCCCTCCATTCATTACAGATTTTTTGGAATAGAATGAAGGTTTGCCCATTCCAACTTACTCTTAACTCGTATGCATCACTGATCACGCTCGCTCTAATTTATTTAGGAGATCGTCTGCCTCCGCCATCCCCCGAGACACTACGTTATCTCTACGACCTCAAATGCACGAATGCTTCGGATGGATTGTATTATCTTACAACTAGAAGGATGTTGCATAAAGATATCCTTCCAAAGGGGTATGCGATAGGCAAATCTAACGTAGGACCTTATAAATTTCGCTGGTTTTACGTATCCTACCCTTCACTGCGATACCTCAATAATTTTGATTTTGTGTTTTCTCCGGGTAAGTGGGTTATCGCATAAAGCGACGTATTGTCCAACCCGCCTTATCTCTTGTTTTGCATTGCTGACGTCTCCCCCCCTTTTTTGCAGTTGGGACCGGTAAGACTCCTACGTTGGAGGTAGGAGAGCTCGGGATTTTGGACAATCTCAAGTCAGTGAGCGAGTTCAAGAACGACTTCAACGAATCTTGGGTTTGTCTATATGGTCTTGCACCCCCTTTGAGTATCAAGGTCACAGAGGAGATTGGGATTCAGAGAGTGTCCGAAGTCAGCCCTGCCAACTTTAACCATTACGACAATATTATGGACCTTATTTTGAAGACCACCCCATTGCATGGCGCAAAGCAACGCCTCCCAGCTTCTATAATGGATCCTCCTCCTCCTCCTCTAGACAAAGCTCCTGTCCCTGTTGGTACGAATTCGGAGGTTGCTATGCTATCACCATCATCTGTGACCACTCCTCATGGGATGTTGTCGCCACCTTGGTTTGAGATAGCGGGCACTGATGAAATCCTCGTCCTGTCCAATCCCTCTCCAAAAAGGAGAAAGGCTGATAAAAGAAAAAGGAAAATGCCTTCTGATAGCAACGAGGGTGTCTTTATTCCCCTTCTTACGGAGGTTGATTCTCGGACTGAGCAGTATGCCCTGACCTTAGTTCAGAATATGAGTACGATCTTAGGGCCGAGGCAGAAGGTCAGGGCATTGGAAGCTGAGGATTGCACCATAGGGAAGCTTGTGGGATATGCTGCTCATCACGGCCTTGTGGTGAGTTTCGTTACTTTCAACATTGGCGGTTATTTGTTGGTCGATGGTTTATGTCTTTCCCCCCCTCTACCTTTTTTTTTTCACAGGATGTTCTGGCATTTTTGAAGATTGAGGAATTGGCGTGGGAGCAAGAGGACAGGGAGTCTTCTCTTGCAAATAACCTTGCAGCCTCTCTTGCCGAGAATTAAGGGTTGTGCGAGAAGATTAAAGAGATGGAGGTAAAACTTGTAGACAAGGTGCGACGCTGTGAAATCGCTGAAGAGACATCCGGTCATATCTCAATAGATTTGAAAAAGGTAAAAATAGAGTTGGAAGACACAAACAAGTGCCTCCAAATAGCTAATGAAACCACCGAGGATGTGGTATGACGAGCAGACGTCACACGTCATGGGGCTGAAACCATAAAGAAAGAACTGGATGAGGTGAGGAAGGAACTTCATCTCATGAAAGTCGAGATGTCTTCACGGGTGACCGCTGCCGCTAAAGAGTCAAGGCAGCAAACTTGCAAAGACTTCCTTTTTACCCTATGGGAGGAGCACCCGGAGATGGACTTCTCGTTGTTTGGATCATAGGCCATAGAGGCCGTTGAGTCATTCAAAAGGGATGCTTTTGAGGCAGATTCTCTGGTTGAGGAACGAGGTGAGGGGATGGAAGTTGCTTCTGAAGAGATTACTCCCCCTTCGTCCGAGGTTCCTGACAATCCTGTCCCCGATGTCCCTGAGAACTCAACACCCTAGTTTTTTATTTTTTTGTGTCTGTAACTGATGACTCTATTGAACTTTGGCAATTTATTCGCATGATTTACGAATTCATCTTTTACTGTTCTTTTGCAACACTCCAAGTTTTATTTATTCTTCCTGAAATTATATTAAGTGAGGAACATAGTGTACAGTCAGAATTTTTGATTTTTACTGGTAGTACCGACGCAGATGTTTGGCGTTCTAGGCACGAGGGAGTTCTTCTCCATTTTTATCAGCTAGATGATAGGCGCCATTTCTCATTACTCTTTTTATTGAGTATGGGCCTTCCCAACTTGGTCATAGGGTTCCTTCACTAGGTTTGCGTGCTCCTGGCAAGACGAGGCATAGAATGAGATCATCTAGGTTGAACCTTCAGGACCGTACTCTTTTATTATAATATCTTACGATGCGCTGTTGTCTTGCAGCAATCCTGAGGCAAGCCCTATCTCTCGCTTCTTCCACGAGATCCAAGCTTGCAGCAAGTAGCTGGTCGTTGCCCCTTTGTTCGAAGGTGAGTCTTCATTGCATCACGACTTTGAATTTTGCAGGGATCATTGCCTCGCATCCGTAGACCATTGAGAAGGGAGTTTCCCTTATTGAATTGCAAGGAGTCGATCGGTATGCCCATAACATTGTTTGTAACTCGTCCGGCCATGCTCCTTTTCTTGCTTCTAGTCTGATTTTCAAAATCTTCTTAATAATCTTATTAACAGCTTCTACTTGCCCATTACTCTGAGGGTGGTCCACAGACGTAAAACTTTTAACAATTCCAAAATTGTTCCAAAATTCAAGAAATTGCTCACTCGTGAACTGGGTCCCGTTATCGGTGACGATTTGCTAGGGGACCCCGTATCTACAAATAATGTTGCCCCAGACAAAGCTTAAGACCTTGGCAGACGAAATTTCATCCATTTCTTTTGCCTCAGCCCACTTTGTAAAATAGTCCACAGCCATGATGGCATATTTGCAGTTTCCCCGTGCCTTTGGGAGTGGCCCAATCAAGTTGATTCCCCAAATAGCGAATGGCCACAGATTCACCATCTGTTTTATATAGGCTGGGGCAACCTGGGGTACTGTCGCGAACCTCTAGCACTGATCGCATCTCTAAACGAGATTTGTTGCGTCCTGCTTCATGGTTGGCTAGTAAAACCCCTTTCGTAGGGCCTTTTGGGCCAATGACAGTCCCCCAGCATGGTTTCCACAATGTCCTGCGTGAATTTCTTTTAAAATAGCGTCGCCATCTTTTTTGTTAATGCACCTCAGGAGGGGGGTCGAAAATCCTTTCTTGTAAAGGACATTATCGCAAATATAGTACCTAACCGTACGTGCCTTAAGCGTCGTGCTTCGATTCTATCTTTTGGCAAGATTTCATTTTTCAGAAAGTTGACGATGGGGCTCATCCAAGAGTCAGGCCCGTCTGTGATCACTTTGATTTCCTCTCGCTGTTCAATGCTAGGGGACAGGAGGTGCTCTACCGGGACTAATTCTGTGGGATTTGGCTTGCTTATTGTGGATAACCGAGCCAAAGCATCGGCATGGGCATTCTGAGCATGCGGGATCTGAGTGATTTCAGTCTGCTTGAAGGATTCCAATAATTCTCGAGCCTTTCGAAGGTACTGTGCCATCCTAGATTCGTGGGTCTGGTATTCACCCTTTGTTTGACCAACGATGAGCTGTGATTCATTGTATATCAGTTTTTCTGCTTGTACTACTTTAGCCAGGTGTAATCCTGCCAGTAGAGCTTCGTATTCGACCTCATTATTCATGGCCTGGAATTCAAATTTCAAGATGCTGAAGATTCTATGCCCTTTCAGACTAACGAGAAGTATTCTAGCACCGAATCTTCTGTTGTTGGATGATCCATCGACGAATAGTTCCCAACAGGGGGCCTCGTATACTTCTGCTTTTTCCCTTGTGGGTCCTGTAAATTCGACAATAAAATCCGCCAGTGCCTATCCTTTGATAACCATTCTGGGCTTGTATTCAATTTCAAATTGGGCGAGCTCTATTGCCCATTTAAGCAGTCGTGTGGAGGTGTCAATTTTCTATGAATTTGCCTCAAGGGATATTGCGTAAGGACTATGATGCTGTGCGCATGAAAATATGGTCACAATTTCCTTGAGGCCACAACAAGGCAATACGTGAGTTTCTCCATAGGGGAGTATCTCGTCTCTACATCTAGCAACCTCTTACTTACATAGTATATGGGGAACTGAATACCTCCTTCTTCCCGTGTTAGTGCTGCACTCAAGGTGTGTTGTGACACTCCAAGATAGATAGTCAATTTTTCTCCTTCTTTTGGTTTAGAAAGGAGGGGTGTCTGGCCAAGATAGTCTTTAAGTTTTCTAAACACGTCCTTGCACTCCGTAGTCCATTCAAACTTCTTGGCCTTTTTAAGGACGTCGAAGAAAGGGAAGCATTTGTCAGAGGCTTTCGAGATGAACTAGCTTAGGGTGGCAACTTGTTCGTTTAGGCTTTGGACATCTTTGGGACTAGTGGGAGGATGCATGTCGAGAAGAGCTTTGATCTTCTTTGGGTTGGCCTCGATCCCCTGATTATTAAGCATGAAGCCAAGGAATTTTCCTGAGGCTATGCCAAAGGCGCATTTGAAGGGGTTTAACTTCATTCGATATCTCCTCAAGATGCGAAACATTTCATCCAAGTTCTGGATATGGTCGGTGAGCCACTTGGATTTCACAAGCATGTCGTCGACATAAACCTCCATTGTCTTACCGATTTGTCCCTAGAATATCTTGTTTACCAGTCGCTGGTATGTCGCCCCCGCATTTTTGAGTCCAAAGGGCATCACCTTATAGCAGTACAATCCTCGATCGGTGACAAATGAGGTATGTTCCTCATCTCGCACGTCCATCGAAATCTGATTGTATCCTAAGTAGGCATCTATGAAGCTTAGGAGTTCATGCCCCGCGGTCGCATCGACAAGCTGGACCATCCTTGGTAACGGGTAGCTGTCTTTTGGGCAGGCTCGATTTAAGTTAGTGAAATTGATACACATCCTCCATTTCCCGTTCTTTTTCTTAACAAGGATTGGATTTGCTATCCAGGTGGGATATCGCGCCTCCCTAATAAAATTGATGGCCAAAAGTCTGTCCACCTCTTCTTTGAGTGCTAAGTAGCTCTCGGCGGTCATTGGCCTTCTTTTTTGATAGACAGTCTTGGCCAAGGGGTCGATGTTTAGCGAGTGAGACATTATCTTTGGATCAATGCCCTTCATATCTTCATGATTCCAAGTGAAGACATCCGCGTTTGCTTTGAGAAAGTCTGCCAATCGTGTCTTTATGCTGAGTGGCAGTTGTTCCCTATTTTCAAGCACCTCTCCTCATCTTCTTCGCTTATCCAAATTTCTTCCAGATCTTCAGTTGGCCCCACGGTCTGTCCCTTGTCCATTTCTCGAAGGTCGAGGTCATAAGTGACCCCTCTTTCGCTCATGGGACGGGAATATCCACCGCAAACCACGTCCATCTTCCTTTTTTGTGCTCCGAGCTTGATCGCCTCTTTGTAACAGTGGCAGGCTACCTGTTGTTCTCCTTGGATACACCCCATCCCGTCCGGGGTGGGAAATTTCACAACGAGCACCTTGGTCGACACTATCATGTCGAGCTCGTTCATGGCGGGTCGTCCTAGCACCACGTTATATGTTGAAGGGCAATCAATAATCAGGAACTCCGTCATGACGGTGGCTTGACGATCCGAGTCTCCTATGGTGAGCGGGAGCTTAATTTGTCCTATCGGGAGTATCCTGTCCCCGGTGAACCCATAAAGGGGGGCTGGTGATGGATCAATTTGTCTCGCCTCCATGCCCATCTGATCAAAGCATGCCTTGTACATCACGTTTATAGAGCTTTCGGTATCTAACATTACTCTTCTTACTTCCACATTGGCTATCCTCGCTCGTATGACGATAGCATCATTGTGCGGGTAGCGTACTCCTGTTGCGTCTTCTTTGGCAAACGTGGTGTCTCTTGTGACAGCCTTGGCCTTTTTGGCAGGTCTGTCATTTTGTTCATGGCTGGCAAGGAAAACTTAACCAGCATCTCAAACATAACGACTACGTGATCGATTTGTTGTACCATCAAGGTGGGGCCTGCCATGGATGGTGAGTATCATCCTTATTGAAGGCGCCACTTCGTTCTCAGGCGTCCGAAGTCCACCATGGATCGAACATAACGACTACGTGATAGACGTAGAACTTATTTTGGTTTCTCCTATCCATGGGGGTCCTGATGGGTCTAGGTCGTCCGAAGTCCTCGTTCCCCCTTTCTGTAGTATAAATTCTATCGGGGGCATCTGATAAAGCAGTATAAGTCTCGTAGCATCGTAGAGACTGGTACGGCTCAGCTTATACTTTTTTATGCCCTGACCCTTTGGGCCGTCATCTCGACCTCGTTTGTTGTTCTCGTTCTCACTCTTCTTCTTCCTCCTGGGGGTTTCCCAGTCATCTTTCTTTTTCAGCTTCTTGGGGCCAAAGGTTTCTTCCAACGGACCTCCTTCGTGGCCCATTCATAGAATTCGCCTAGACTTTTGATGGGAGACTTGTATATGTCTTCGTATAGTTTCCCATCCTTTCGAAGCTCGACAGAGATCGCTGTAAGGACACTCTTGTCCGACGGGTTGTCCACATTTCTAACTTCCTGTCGGAACCTTACAATGTAGTCCTTGAGCGATTCGTCCCTTTGTTGGAAAACTGTGGCCAAATGGCAAGAAGGGGCGAGCTACCTCTTTAGCGCCCTGTATTGTTCAAGGAATTGGGTTTGGCATTCATTCTAGCTTTTTATACTGTAGGCCGGGAGGCTCCTAAACCAGGTTAATGGTATTTTCCCGAGGATTGCTGGGAAGACTCGACATTTCACTAATGGGTTGGAAGTTTGCAAATCCATCTGGACGTTGAAAGCATCTAAGTGATTGTGAAGGTCACTATTTCCAGCTTATAGGGGGATGTGTGGAAATTTGAACCTGTCAGGGAGAGGCTCCATTTCAATCTGACGGGAGAAAGGGGTTCTCCCTTCATGAGACTCGCGCTTCTCTTAGGAGGTGGAATTCCTTTCCAACCTTTCCATTCTTTGAAGTAATTCTTCGACCTTTGGGTCCCGGGACTTTGGTTGATGGTTGGAAGTCTTTCGGCTCTTCTGCTTCTGCTTTTGGTGATGACACTGATCTGAGGCTCCTTGCTTTAGGCCACATTCACAACCGATCGAGTTGTGATCTGACTCTGTGCTGTCATCGATTCCTTTCAAACTTTCACTTTGGCATGACTCCTCATTATTTCTCTCGCTTTCGTCATTCTCCCGAAGCCGAAGGACCTCAGATTTGGATCGTGAACTTGAGGAACAAAGTGACTGGGTCTGCCGACGTTTTGTCCTGGTATGCTAATTATGACAGCGCTCGTCTTCAGTGATGACTACTTCATTCCGTCTTGGTGTTTCTCGAGTAAGCGCCTGAGACAAAGTCCGGACCGCGTCGGCTAGCTCCTTTAAGGTATTCTCTAGAGCCTCCTGGCATTTGTCTAGAGCCTCTTGGCACTGTTGCCAAGTTTGCCTGCTGCTAGCTTTGGGGTCTCCTGGTTGACCGATGAGAGTTTCGGCATTCATGATAGTTTTTCTCCTTACCATCACATCTACCACAGCTCCTTGGGAGTTACAAATAAGGAAATGTAGTGGGAATATGTAGTGGGGGGCCCTTCCTCTAGCGCCAAAATGTTGACACCAAAATTTTTCATGGTTCAGCGAAAGCCAGGTTTTGGCCCATACATCCACGTTGCTTTCTCTCGTTATTTATCTCTCAAAGGTCTTGTTAGACCGAGTTACAATGGCTATCACACTAGCTCACAGGCTCTCCTCCTAAATAGAGATTATGGATACAAGAGGTTTTCTTTTACTAAAGGAGTTTTCTGTATATCTTCTCTCTCTCCCATTCTATGGTCCCTTCCCTTGTATTTATAAAGAGGGGAGGGTTACAAGAGTAATCTTCTTAATCGGCAAAATGATCACCTTCACCGTTGTTAGCATTAAATGCTTGCCGTTGGACAATTAATGCTAGGCAAATCATTGTCGAATTTCCGGAGAGCTGATGTGTATTGCTTGAGTCCCAAGCTGCCAGTTCTTTCGACGCTTTTCAGGTTGCTGACTAGACTTGGAACGATCGTCTGTCGGTGGTGAAGCAAAAGGGAGATGACGGATTGAGGTCTCAAGGTTGTTGTCTTTCGCTCTCGCTTGATTTGTCTATTGGCCTTGGTTGATATGGTCGTTGCCCTTTAAACCTGTGGTCCCATGTTATGGTGAGGCCTCGTAGCTTGGCGATCGTGATCCCTTTTTACTGGGACTGAATCCACTTTAGACTGTGCTTCCCTGGGTGTCGTTTTTCGAATCTCATCCAAATAATACTAACAACACCTTTTAAAGGAGATTTCTTCAATAAGATGAAATTTTGATTTTCTTTGTTTTTGTACTAGATTTAATTTTTTGAAAACTAATTTTTTCACAATTTTGAAGATAATTTTTTCTCCTAGATTGTTTGTCACAATTCATTCATCTATTACTAAAAATGACTTGATTTATTGAATGAATGGGGGGCCTAAGTTTATCTAGCTAGTCAAGTTATTTACTGATAAAAAACCTATATTAATTTTGATAGAAGAATTTTCTAAAACTAAATTTGAGATCTTATAAGTTATTTGAAGTTTAGATCCATTTGCAGACATATGACCTTCCTTAGTTTTTTTTTTTTTTTTTAAATACTTGGTTGGTATTAGCCCTTCTTGAATATAGTGGAGATCAACACCTGAGTTAAACAGAGCAACCAATTTAATTGTATATTTATCTTCGATGATGAGTTTGATAAGGATATACCATTTTTAAACTGTCAAGGTGGAAGTAAGTTTGAATACATCATCATTTATTTTTTCAATTTCTTCTTCCTAGATTTTGGTTTCTGGATAGGCAGAAAGTATTTGATCAAAATTATTTTGGTGTTGTTTTAAGGTTCCAACTTCTTCCTTAAGAAGATTAAATTTGGATTGTAAATCTTGCAAATCATAGGTTTACTTTCTCTAAGTTAAATCATTTGAGAATATTTTTGAAACTATAGTCAACAATAGGTTGTTTGCTAGAGATTATAGATTTACCTAAAGCATTTTTGAGTTTTCAGAGAAAATTCTTCTTTTGTTCATCATTCAGTAATTTACAAATAACTTAAAAAAAGATCTTATTTCTTAGTAAGAACATTAATCCCATTTTCTTCACTATCACATGGCGATGTTTCTTCAATATCAGAACAATAGTCTTATTTTGGGATTTAATTATTTTCTTGTTGAACTTCCATTGAATATGCTTTATCTTTAGAAAATGTTTTAGCAAG
>JANHAO010028605.1:0-10560 GCA_026873985.1 Saraca asoca
TATTTAATAAAATTACTTTTCAACACAAAACACCATTTGCAAGGGTGGGACTATCCACTCATAATCATTCCTCTGAACTCACATCCAAGTTACAAAACTTACAGCAAGTAGAATTTATACAACAAACAACAACTAGCATTTGTACAACAACCAAAATTTTATACAACAAACCGCAAACCAGATTTTATACATACAAGCAAAGCAGATAATCTATTCATATTCAAACTATAAAATTTATAAAATTTTCAAGCATTACAGCATCTATAATTTACTAGAAATATATCAGAATCAAATTATCAATAAAATTTTCTACTTTCATTTACTCATCCAAACTATATAACTCACAAAAATTTAAGTTTTATGAACTCTATAAATTATTAGGAATTCATTAGTATCAAACAACAGCAAAACTTCCTATTTTTCATCACTACACATATTTAAGCTTAAACACAAATTTTCTTAATAACTTTCAATCAGAGTATTACGGAATAAAACTAATGATTTAAGATTATTCACCGTGTCCTAAAGCTTCATCCCTCAGCTCGTTGCCGACCAAAACGCCGCTGGTGGCCCAAAATCACAAACTGGCCAAACTGAACAGAAACAACAGAAAAAGAGATGAAGCCGTGTAGCTGCTATGTCATCCGGCCACAGAAGCTCATCGGGAAGAGGATAGAAACATGCCATCGGGAAGAGGAACCTCGGACGGCAACTGGACTGCAAATGGCCAAACGTCATTAGCTCTGTGGGGTAGAAAAGGAAGCTTCGGATATGAAAGGCCGAGCACAAAGGAATGCCCATCGTGGGAGAAAGAATAAGGCGATGGTCCGTCGCTGGTCTCCATGGAACAAGATGACGACACAACACTGATGCCGAAGTCGGCTTTTCCAGAATTTTCTTGAAAGCCTGAGAGAGCTGGGGGGAGAAGAAGCCAAATGGAGGGCTGGCCCCGGAAGGGGGGCACCAGCTGGTCTAGGCCTCTCCTTTTTGTAAATAAAAATTATATTTATATTTTATATTTTGATCCCTACAATTTACATCGACTTTCACTTTGGTCCTAAAATTTTGTGCCGCTTTAACAAAGGCCCAGTTTTCACAAGTATTTTCAATTTAGTCCTTAAAGATCTTTCAATTTAGTCCTTTTTATATTTTAATTTTATTTTTATAAATTTTTCAGGTGTTTCTATTGGATATTTGCCAGTTTATTTTCTATTATATAAAAAAATATCCATAATAATTATAATAGCAAGACATTAAAGAAGGAAATTTTTTTTAAAAAAATAATATTAGATGTTACTATATCATTTATAAAAAAAGTATAAATACTTTTCATATGTGTCAAGTTTTGCATTATGTAATTTTAATTAAAACATATATACATATTATTTATCAAGATTTCTTTTATTTATATTATAAATACACGTTTGATAAGCATGTAAGTCTTCAACTATTGAGTGCATAAGATTTTACTTTTTTTTTTTTTACTATGATTACTTATTTCATGTATTTTTTAATTTTTTTGGCAATATGTAATTTTTATTTGATTCTTTCTTCGATGTGAACTGATCTACGAAACTGGCTCCGTTCTTGCATTTTATAGTTTCTCTCACCTTAAGTTTATTATATAATTGAGGTGATATATTCAAGCATTTCCTGCATGCATTTAATTATATATACTAAGTTAATAAAAAGGGGACATATTGATTTTTATTATATATTAATATATTATTTTTTATTTAATAATATGTTCTTTTTTTTTATTGTTTTAGCATACAACATATATACAATTAGAGTTAAAGTTTAAATTTATCTATTGTCTAGAAAGATGAAAATAAAAATAATAAATAATAATATAAAACTTATGTATATTAATTATAAAATAAATTTAAATATTCAGTACGTCTAAAAATCTTCATCGTCTCACATTTACAATGAATTCTTGCTGACTGTTATCACCGGAAAGATAAAAACATCATGTTGTTTTTACGATTTTTTGACAGCATAATTAATTTTTTTTAGTTGTTTATTAGAGTATATATATATATATATACACACACACACACACACACACACACACTCTTTTAAATTCATAATTTTTAGTGTGAATGCACATCTATGTAAATAATATTACATTAAAGATAAATTACATAAAATTTCCTATAATTATTCATAATGTGTAAATAAACATATGAATTATGAAAATGCATAAATAATCTCTTAAACTTTATGAAGTGTATACTTAACACCTTTTGTTATCTTCTTGTTTACCAAACTCAGGGAAATAAGTGATTTCTCTGCCATATATCTAAGAAATATCATAAAATTCATCTTTATCATTTGTAAACTTTAAAATTTTTGTTATCTTCTTGTTTATTAAACTCTAGGAAATAAGTGATTTCTCTGTCATATAACTAATCAATTTCACAAAATTCATCTTTATCATTTGTAAATTTTAAAATTTTATTATCTTCTTGTTTACCAAACTCAAGGAAATAAGTCATTTCTTTGTCATATAACTAATCAACACTGCAAAATACATATTTATCATTTAAATTTATCATTTGTGAATTTTGAAATTCTAATTTAATGCATTTTTATTTTCAATTCATCATTTATGGATATTAGAGCTTTATCCTTAAAAGTTGATGATACCTATTAACATTAATTTCTTCATTTGTAATCAATTTATTGAAAGTTGAATATTTATTTTGAAGTGTCAATTAATCTTATAATGAGTATATTAATTATTTTATTAAGTTTAATAACTAAAAAATTAACATAAGGAATTAAGTGTATATTACAAATACTTAAAGGGGGTTATATTTATTTTACTCTTATATCAATAGTTTATTTTGAACCAATTTTTATATAAATAAATTCAATTTATTTCTAATTAAAATTATTTTAATTTATTTATAAATAAAGTATAATGTTTAAAAATAATATTTGTCTCCTGAATTAATGTTTTTTTTAAAAACAAAATGGTGATAATTTTGTAAATAATAAAAAACACACCATCTTTATCTTCCTCCTTATCTTAGTCTGAACTCCGATCTTCGTCCGGTGTGGTGTTGGTAATTGGTGGTCATCCAAATTTAGCTCCTTATCTAAATATTTGTTGTATTATGTTTCTGCATTTTTTGTTCAGATTTAAAAAAAAAAAACAGATTTTTTAAATTTGTCTATTTTTCAAAACTGTTTTTAAGTCTATTTTATAAAAAATAGTAAAACAAAAATTTAAACAAACAAACACATAATCCGCATGATCACATCGTAATTTGTGGAACCAAATTCCCGCACACTTGTGCACCGTCATCCCTTGCTACAACCGCTTCCTCACCATTTTTAAATTTCATCTATTTAGAAAAAAAAAAGATTTTAATTTATTATAAAATATAAATGTATGAAATTTGATTTTAAAAATTGATCTTATTTAATTAAATAACAATGTTTTTAAGTAAATGATGTTCGAAACATGAGCCAACCAAAATAAGTGTTCATAAAATTCAAATCAAATAATATAAATTTGATATAATGCAAGTATATTTATACTATCAATTAATAGAAATATAAAAATAAAAATCATTAAAGGAATTTTAACACTTTTCAATAACGTGAAAACAAATTAATGAATAATAATGTAAAGTTTATTCATAAAACTCAAATTTAAATCAATTATATATATATATATATATATATCTCTTTATAGTTAATGATTTCATTGAATTCCAATCAAATCTTATTAATATTTGCTAATGATTTGCCAATTAATAATTCTTAAAATGCTTGAGATGAGACAATTTTTTTTTTTTACCAAAATTGTTTCTAAATAAGTTGAACTTAATTTTTCTCAACTGTTTTCAAACAGATTTTGTTAAGAACAGCGCCATGAATATTACATGACAAAAACAGATGGTTCTAACGGGGGAAAAAGCACCTAGGGTGAGAGAGAGAGATGTTTAATAAATAACTGTTTGGGTTAACTTTTTACTTTTTTAAAAAATTAATCTCAAACATTTATTTTTAAAAATTAAAACCCCTAATTTTAATTAATTATTTGATCTTTAGGATACAAAAAAAATACTATCATTGATTAATTTAATTTTAATTTAATTTTTGACACTATGACGATTAATACACAATTTTTTTTTTATAAAAAATATATAAAAAATATATTTTATAATAAACCTTTTTCTAATTTATTCATATACTTTAAATATATTATTAGATCATTCTTTCATGTTCTTCTATTACTAATTTATGAGAAATAACAATACCAACAATAACAACAATAATAATAATTAGCAATAATAATCTTATTTCTATCTAAAATTATCTATTTTTATAATATATTTATAATAAATTATAATTATTTATTTCCTAAAAGAAAATTTAATAAATAATAAATTATAATTATTTATTTCTTAAAGAAAAATCTAATAAATAATAAATTATAATAATTTTTAAAAAATATAATAAATAATATTTTAAAATTTAAAATATTATTAAAATATAAAAAATATTCAAATAAATAATAAAATACATTTATATCCTTATAAATAACTAATATATTAGCTAGTTAAATCAAGTAATATAACTATGTATTAATACAATCAATTAGCTATTAATGTAATTAGCATATTGCTAAAAAAGTAGAGTTGGATTTGAAAGCTATCTTCCTCACACGAACTTATCATGTGTCAGCTAACAATGTACCCATGAATTTATCATGGGTCAGCTAACAATGTACCCATGAACTTATCATGTGTCAGCTAACAATGTACCCATGAATTTATCATGGGTCAGCTAACAATGTACCCATGAACTTATCATGGGTTAGCTAACAATGTACAATCGGCTTCCTATTAATAGTCATTCATTCTTTTATGGAAAGATAAGAAAACCTGAAAAAACATAACAAGATCATAATTTCAAGCTGTCGCCCATCTTGATTTGTTTCAAACAAGAATTAGAGCCTTTTTTTTTTTTTTTCCTTTGGATTCAATTTCACAAGAAACATTTTTTTTTTCCGAAAAATTTTAGTACATATATACAAAGGCTCTCTCTCCACAATTTCTCCAGGAATTGTGGGGTATTTGAGAAAATTAAAGTTGTTTGATTTGGCATGAAGAAGACTGAGATGAAGTTAGACGAAGATCTGGGTCCTGATCGTGCGGATGAGTTTCAAACTGATGATGAAGAAAATCAAGCAGAGAGGGTTTTTGTTCATATGGATGATGACACTGAATCAGATAGCACAGTCCCTTCACAAAACTCTTCTACCGAAAACATTGACATTTCATCAAACCCTACGTGGCCTCAGAGCTATTGGTACTTCCATCCTTTTCATATGTAGCAAATGATTAATACTCTCACATTTCTTACTTTTTTTAATTAGCTTTGTTCATTCATTCATTATTTTTTGTTTAGAAACTTTAAAGTTTCGATTTTGTGTATGTGAATTTGCCTTCGTTGTTTATTAGTTTCAAAAGAGAAAACAATCATGAGTATGAAAATAGTTATTTTTTGGGTAAAGTTATAATTCTATAAAAAAGTTCAATTTGAAGCTGAAAGAAATAATTTAAATGTTTTAAAATAAATAGTATTACTTGCATCTCCATTCATTTATAAATTTCTTCACAATTTTAAATATCAGTATAATCAAATGTAAATTGACTTCACTTATTTTAGAACAGTTAAGCCAATTTATTTATTATGTTATATACACAGTTGCAAAGAGAGTTATAAATGAATGAAAGTAAGAGTAATATATTTCTTTCAAAATGGATCTAAAACCTTATAATACACCTTAAATCCGAATGACATTTTTGTTCAGCTTCAAAGTACTAATTTTATATAATTTATGCATTATTTTCACACATAGAGACTTGTAGCATTGCTTTTTTGTGTATGAATTTACTGTGACTATTGTTTTCCAAATCAAAACTATCATGATGTATGAAAAGAGGCTTTCAATTTCAAAGCTACGTAACACAATAAAAGGAATTTTCATTTACTGTAGATGTTGCAATTAGTAGAAAAAATCAACAAGGTTTAGGACTTGAACTGAAAAGAAAGTTGATGTTGCAAGTTTTGTGGAATTTATGCAGGCAGTCTATGGACATGTTAACTAGTGTAACGCCGCCACCAGTTAGTTTCCTGAGGAGGGATAGTTCAACATCTTCAGTGATCAAGAGACATCTGGGAGGCCAAAATAATTCATCTTTGAGCCAACCTTTCATTTCCGAAAGAAGTTCAATCAAGCACGAGGAGACTCTCCCACAAAACTCTACATCACCATCAAGGTTATCTAGCTGTTCGAAATTTTCTGATGGCGAATTGCCTCCTCCGCAGCAGCAATGTTCATTTGCACAAGCGGCAGTTAATGGTAATCATCATCTTCATTTTTCAAAATTCTCTTCTCCAAAATTAGTAGTAACATAAAATCTCTCCCCCTTCAACATATTTCAATTTTTCTTTTTTGTGTGCGTAGGTGTATAAGTTGAACTTACCTATTGTTTTTGGTACTATGAAATCAGGCGTTTTACCAACCGATCTCTTGTTTCAAATCTTTTCTAGTAATATTTTGCTTAAATATCTAACCATAAACAAAAGTAAATATATTTTACAAGTATCATATTATTATTGTCATCTTTTTCCTGAAGAAACGGTAGAAATCTAGTGCAATAATGCATTTATTTTCTATGAAACTTACATAGATTTTTGGTTTTTATTAAGGGGCCAATTTGTTATGTGGGATAGGACTTCTTACAATGCCATATGCGGTAAAACAAGGAGGTTGGTTGAGCCTTACAATACTCATGATGTTTGCTATCATATGCTGCTATACTGGGATTCTGTTGAAGAGATGTCTGGAAAGTTCTCCTGGACTTAGAACCTACCCAGATATTGGGCAGGCAGCTTTCGGAGGTGCTGGACGCCTGGGGATTTCGGTGAGCACTCAATAGGCATATGAGATGTCTAAACTCATTATCTTGGTTATGCACATGTACAAGTATCAAATATACAACCATCAAAGTTTCCCTTTGGAATTGCTACAAAAGATACTAGAAAAAACTAATTACACAATGAAACTAACTAACAATGTCCTTACTCTGTGAGAGAGGAGTGAATCTCTGTAGAGCTGGTCCCCTCTCACAGAGCAAACCCATTGTGGGCGAATCACATTGTGTAAGTAGCACCATTTATAAATGTATAATTGTATTTGTAGTTTGGTAGAAAAACTGAAGGCCCTTTTTTCTTGTCCAAATGCAGATATTTTTGTATATGGAACTATATGTAAGTGACTAAATCATTCCTCTACATCATTTAAATCCCCTATATTATTTTTCTCTTCTAATTTTTTATGTTTTTGTACTGAAAGGTAAATATCTCTTGTTTGTAGGCTTCCTGTGTTGAATTTTTAACACTAATGGCTGATAGCCTCTCATCAGTATTTCCAAACACCCACGTGAGATTTGCTGGGCTTAATCTTGATACTCATCAAACTTTTGCCATCACAGCGGCTCTTGTTGTTCTGCCAACTGTCTTGCTTCGAAATCTAAGCCTGCTTTCTTATCTTTCGGGTTTCTGTATCACCATCATTCTGTTTCTTTTACCATTTCTTTCTTTGAAGTTCATCTGCTAACAATATTTTTTCTTTTGTGTTCAGCTGGAGGACTATTATCATCGATTATAGTCACACTTTGCTTGTTATGGGTTGGGGTGGTGAGCCAAGTTGAAGTTCAGCCAGGTGGAAAAGTTTTAGACCTTGCAAACCTATCTGTCACAATTGGTATCTACGGTTTTGGATTTTCAGGCCATGCAGTTTTCCCAAATATCTACTCTTCCATGAAGGATCGCTCAAAATTTTCATTAGTCCTTGTAACCAGGTAACTACTATAAAACCCCACTGTCGAATTTTGTTCATTCAATTTGACAGAGAAATGGAACTGACCGAAAATGAAGGGGAAGTGGAGGAAATAAAGAGTTACTTTCCCATTGTAGTTTATATTATAGCGACCTTTTTCCCTCCTTTTGCTCCCATACTGACCATTAGTATCAGTCAGCTGACATTTATCACATCTTGTTTTTGCTCTAAAAAATTAACAATTTCAAGAATTCTGCTTGACAACATTACTGATCTTGTTTTTCTGCTGCAGCTTCATCTTTTGTTTTGTTTTGTACATCGGAGTTGCAACAGCTGGCTATTTATTGTTTGGTGACTCAGTTGCATCTCAGTTTACCTTAAACATGCCTGGAGAACTACATGCTTCTAAAATTGCAACCTGGACAACTGTAAGATGGAAAACCTTCAATTTTTTTATCTTATCTTTAGGAAAATAATATGATATTAGTCATTTATGTTAAAGAAGAATGCTACTTATACTTTGCACATTCTCACAATACCCCTCACACTTGTACACACTGAGCATGTTATGTGTAAGTGGGTGAGAAGTTCAATTAGCCATGCTCCATTTTTAATATAAGAATGCTTCTAATTGTCATGCAATTTAGTTTATTACAAAAACAGATACTTCTTTTAACAAATTCATGTGTTATAGGTTGTGACCCCTATGACAAAGTTTGCCTTAACTTTGTTACCTGTTTCACTAAGCATAGAGGAGATCTTGCCTTCACCAAAGCGGAGATGTTATTTCATGTCAGTTATTGTCAGAACAGCTTTACTGATATCATGTTTGGTTTTGGCCTTAACTATTCCATATTTTGGTAAGTAATTAGCGTTACATTTGTGTTTTGTTGGCTTCAAGAGGGATAGTTTCCTCTCTTTCTTATCCCCCTTTTTTGTAATAATTTGGGCCCAAGAAAAGAGGGATGGGAAAAAGGGCCCACACAAGGAAAACTAAAACGCTTTCGTTTTAAAATGTGAGACTTAGATAGCTCTAGAGATCTTGTGTCAAACCAAGTGAGTGAATTAAACAGACATATGAGCAAAAATTCAGCATTCATATCAATATAACCTCTGTACATATTGCATCACTTAATATCAAACCTTTAACCATACTAAAGTTTACATTACTTTTAGACTGGGAAAAGCTAATTATGCAATGAACTCTTTCACAACTTTCTCACATCTTATACACATAGCACAATTTGTTTAAAATTGACACCACCAATTTAAAACGGATAGGACCACTTCTAAATAAATTGTGCATGTGTGCAAGTTGAGAGGTAGTTATGAGAGAGTTGATTGTCTAACTAGCACACCTCCTTTTAAATTAACCCTTAATATTAATTTATAGACACTGATCAAAATTGGACTGAATTCAATCACCTATGTAAGACTTGGAAGTGAATATATTCCTAACAATGCTAAGGAATCTAGGAAGTACTAAGTATCAAATTGACATTCCAATTTGGCTTGTCAATCCAGTCCCTTAATTTGAGAGAAACACTAATTACAATAAACTTGAGGAGCAAGAAAAACATCCATTGAGCATATGTTTGTGTAATTTGCTAATTTGCTGCCCTTTTAATTTGAATGCAGGTTCTGTGATGGCCTTGGTTGGTTCATTGTTGGCAATGATAGTTGTAAGTTCTCACTTGCTATATAATCTTCTTATGAATCTCATAAAACCATCATTATTTATATAATCATGATTCATATATTTCCATGACAGGCACTTATTTATCCGTGTGCATGCTTTCTCAAGGTACACAGAGGCAGATTATCCAAAATGCAGGTAGTAAAACTCTTCTCTGCATCATTTAGACTCTTTGTTATCTGTTGATGAATGAAATCTGTTCTATTTTACAGGTAACAAGTTGTGTTTTGATCATTATTACGGGGGCGGTGTGCTCTATTATTGGCACATATTCTGCATTCATGAAATTAATTGGAGAAGGAGACTGATTAAAGGAAATGGATTCTGCTATATGCTTACCTCATTACTTGGGGTTTCAATTGAAAATACAGTTTTAATGTTTGTGATCAGCCTGCTACAGTTTCAATCTATGAGATCAGCCTAGTAGAGGAAACTTGTTTGTGCTAGTTGCTTTGCTCAGT
Source organism: Saraca asoca (assembly GCA_026873985.1). NCBI lineage: Eukaryota > Viridiplantae > Streptophyta > Magnoliopsida > Fabales > Fabaceae > Saraca > Saraca asoca. The sequence continues at coordinate 10,028 of JANHAO010028605.1, forward strand.
ATCTACTTACATCTAGTTCCCTAGAAAAAAAATAAAAAAAAAATGTAATTGTTTTTAGAAATCTTTTTCTCTAAATATAAATTAGTCACTGTGGTTTTAAATATATTCCTCCTTTGAAAAATGATATTTTGATTTTTAGGAAGAAAGGATCTTTGGTAGTTTTTAATTTACCGGCATTTGATAAGCTTTCTAGCTGTTGTAATTGGGGACTTAAAAAAAAAAAAGCAGAGCAGTAAGCATTATGAAGATGAAAAGTTCTCAAAGAGTCTCACAAGGTAAAGTTCTCTTAAATATTCTGTGTCTCATATCCAAATTCATCACAGAACAGAAATGGTTTTTAGGAGATTTACACTTTTTAAATTGTGGATTGTCTCTTTTTATATGTCTCATGTATCTGTTTAAAACCATGGAGGTTAGTGATTGGAATTTACCAAAGCATTCAGTAAATGAGAATTACCTCAATTGACCTCTGTATTCCTTGGTATTTTCTGAAATTATTATTTGCAGTACACTAAATTTTTCTTGCTAAAGTT
>JANHAO010028606.1:0-10559 GCA_026873985.1 Saraca asoca
AATGTATCTTGTCATCAACCATGTGCTTCAGTCTTTGGTAATATGTAGGGCCAAGGAAAATCATAGCAGTGAGACGCCGCCCAGTGTGACCATTATACATGGTCTCAAATCCACGCATTTGATATCCACATTTGTGTAGAGCCTTGCTTATGTTGTCCACCTGGGTAACACAAGATGATATTACTTTCAATTAACCAAAAAATTAAGAAATATAAGAAACATTTTACAAGGAAAAGAAAGGAAACATGGAACTTCAATAGAATACAGGTACTGCAATTACAACACTGTAACACTAATATCCTAAGCTCAGGAGTGAGGGGCCTGAGTCAGCACATTCTACACCTCAAGCATGAAATTACATCTTTTAAAACCCATCAGGTGCATTAACTCCCCTTTCTAACACATTTACCATAAGGACAATTCTTGATAAGTCAATTAATCCCAAAAAAAAAATTCCACTATACTTTTGACCTGATGATATTGCATAATTATGTGAGTAATAATGACATCCAGTAGAAGCAGCTGAAAGTACCTAGCGGTTCTAGTTTCCAATACAGACTTAATAGTTAAAGGAAAGAAAATTCTGACAAAAGAACAATACTCACAGTAACATCAGTAAAAGGAGTGGCATCCCCTTCTTTTCCCATGTGAGCTGCAACCTTCCCCATGATACACTCAATAAGCTGACCAATTGTCATCCGAGATGGAATGGCATGTGGGTTGACAATGATATCAGGTGTGATGCCTTCTACAGTCCATGGCATGTCTTCTTGTGTATAAGTCATACCAACTGTACCCTTTTGACCGTGTCTACTACTAAATTTGTCACCAATCTGTGGTATCCGTACAGATCTCACCCTTACTTTCACAAACCTCAATCCATCAGCATTTGTTGTTAGCAGAACCTACAAACAAAAGACAATATCCATGAAGATCTCTAATGTCTTGCTATGACATTCAGGTTTTAGGTGTTTTAAATGCTTCAACTTCAAACTACAGACAACATTTTTTTGTCAAGCAACTCTATAATCAAAGCCACCATTAGCAGAGCTTTTAGAACATAGGCCCAATTTGTAACAAAGGTAAGCAAATATTTACACTTACTTGATCAACAATTCCTGTTTCACTATGGCGTAAGCTTATGCTATGGTCACGTTTTGTGTAACGTAAAGCTTGCCCCTGTGCATCTTCCTGAGAAAGTGGGGTGGTCTTTCCAATGATAACATCCTCACCAGAAACCCTTGTACCCTATATCAAGGAATTACATTGCTCTTTAGCTCATCACAAAACCAAATCAGGAAGTTGTCAGAGTTGCAGCACAAATTTACATTTACTTACAGGTGGTGCAAGACCATCATCATCCAGCTTATCATAAGAACCATGCCTCATACCCTGTAAATTGGGCCTTGGTTTATTGGTAAAAAATATAGCCAAACAAAGAATTAACATGCACCCAGAGAGCCTGAAATCTCACCATGGTAGTGGCTCTGTCAGGACGACCAAAATCTTCTTTCACAAGAGTCCCCATCTTTTTCTCCTCGTCCCTGTGGAAGTTAACAATGCAACACCTCAGCAAAATCAAAAGCACAAATAAGACTCTATGTATCCAATTAGGGAGCACACACACCTATAAGAACGGAAAAACAGTGACCGAAAGAATCCACGATCTATTGATGACTGATTCATGATGACAGAATCTTCTTGATTATACCCAGAATAACAGGCAATAGCCACAATAGCATTCTATGAAACAGGAAAGTAACTTGAGATTATTATATATTGGAAGTAAACAAAAAATGACAGATAGAGATTAATGAAGCAAAAATTTACAATTCCAGCAGGAAGCTGCCTGAAATGAAGATGCTCCATGGCTCTTGTAGTGACCAGAGGCTTTTGAGGATAATATAGTACATAGGCCAATGTATCCTGGATGATTGTGCAAAACAATTATCAGTCAAAATCACCTCTTACATAGAATGGAGAGAATGGATACACATCAATCACAAAACAGCAACTAAAGAGTACCATTCGAAACTGGTAGTTTGTAACATATATTCCCATTGCTTGTTTTCCCATAGCAGACTGATATGTGTTACGGGGGGACTGATTGCACAAACCCAAGGTAAGTAGGATGAACCAAAGCATCCATTTTGATAAGAAAATGTGTAACAGGTATACAGATTTACCTGATTGTGATCAGGAAATGGTATAATTGAAGCACAAACACCCAAAATCAGTGATGGGTGGATTTCACAATGTGTATAAGTATCAGAATAAGCTTCCTCAGGATTGAGCCTTGCTTGTACAAGATCCTGTCACATTTTTCAAAACAACATTGCTTCATGGTTCCATATATGTTTATTAACATATATGTAACAAGTATATGTTTTTCAAATCCAGAATTGTAGTACTCACATTTATAGTCATTGAAATCATTGTGGTCTCTTCTTCTTCTGTGTCTATGTATTCTATAAAACCTTTGGACACAAGGTCATGCCATCCACCCTCTTCTGGGGATTCCTGAAAAATATTTGACTAGTTAAATAATGCATGGAAACCATCTCCCTGCCTACAATAAATAACAGTCCATGCTGGCTCACCCTCTGTTGCAGTGCATGAATATCTTTCTTCTTTATAAGAAGCCTTTGTTTCTCCACAATGAATAACGGTCGACTACAGCGACCATAATCTGTATATATGCGTAATTCTTTTAGACGGATATCTCTAACAACCCCAACTTCAGTATTAACATCAACCTGCATACACAAAGAGCTATCAGCACTGCAACTAATAACATAGGTCACAGCAATATGTCTGAAAAACTGTAATTAACAAATGCCAAAATATAACAACTATTAAATAGCTCAATATAATATTGCACCTATTTGACAATTGAGGAACCATTTGACCTTAGATATTACATCATCTTACAATATGTAACATACATGCTCTTATACTTGACCAGCAACAGCTCCAGAGACAATTTTTCTTTTTCCTCCCTTTTTTTTTTTTAGTATAGAAAAAGTAGATTTTATTGATGGAAAAAAGCATACACAAGACGAGGATAAGCTATCCTCAAAGAGAAATACAAAAGGCTAACAGAAAAACAAAACCAAGAAACACCCTATCAGTTCTAGAACTGAATTCCAATCCCTTTGTAAAGTTGTTATGCTTATCCCTTAAAAGAAACCATGAGCTTTAAGCCAAAGGCACAAACACAATTTTGTCCCACACCAACAAAACAGGTTGAAATTGCTGTTTCAAAAACCTACCATTCCATTCCAACCAAATACACCATAAAATAGCAAGTCTGACAACAATATCCCAAAGGGCTCTTTTTCCTTTCCAAATTAGCATGATAATTTAACAGGTGAACATCTGACATGTTGATACCAAATGTTTGACCTAATGGCACTGTATTCTATCAGGAAAAAAAAAATTACAACTCTTTCTAAAGTTCGATTCTAAGAGCTTTCTTGACATCCCAATCTCCTTCCCATTTATTGTGTCAATGGGTATTAGTTCAACCACACAAGAAAAATCACCAAATTAGAAATCGTAGACTCAACAAAGTACTGAAAAAAGACTTTTAAAGAGGTAGATAAATATACAAGACAACAACTGCATTACAAAATCATGTCACATTAAGATATCAACACATAGAATACGCTATGTAAGCGAGGGAGGAATATAGTGATGATGCTGGCAGTCGAAGCCCAGAGAATAGAGAACAAAAAACAAAAAAAAAAAAAAAGAAACTGCAACCTATCCTACCAATTTCATGCAAATACAAGTCAGACTCTATGCTGTCAATTTTTTGGGGAAAAAAATATGATAGACACTTACCCTCCGCCTCAGCCTTCTCAATGTTCTCACCAACATATCAGGATCACGATGGATACCTACCCAGCAGCCATTTACAAAAATTTTCGTAGCTTGAGGAATCACTGCAGGAGAAATTTCCTACACAGGGAAAAAATAATAATTTAAACACAGAAAGCATAAAGAGAAAAGCTTCAGGTGGTGCAGAAAAACTGCATTCACCTCAAAATTCTCTGTACCCCATTCTTCCAAAAACTCCAAAATAGGGTATGCTGCTGACCCGACTGTTATGTAAACCATCAAAGCCAGATTCTTCACCAATCCACAGGCCTATATAACAGCCAAACCACACCCATAAATACCACAGAAAGATGAGTTCCTCATAACAAGTAGCCATGTAAAAATTATACTTGGAATGCAAAATACCCACTTGTCCTTCAGGAGTTTCTGCCGGACACATCATTCCCCACTGTGAATTGTGCAACTGCCTTGGTTTGGCTAGTTTCCCTGAAACAGAAAGGAAGAAGCAAGAAGAAAAATTACAAGTTAGACATGCAAAAATGAAAGATCATGTCAATTCAATGAGTAATTGATACATATCACAACAGGAGAACAATAAATGATGATTGAATCGTGCTTAAGTTCCCAAGTAGATTTACCTTCACGCCCTATGGGAGAATTCAGTCTTCGCAAGTGAGACAAAGTAGATGCATAAGTTAAACGATTCAACACCTGGAATGGGATAAGGGAGAGATGAACGCTATAAAAGAGACAGACATGAACACAGAGAGACTCTTTTAGTCTTTTATGATTAAAAAACTTATCCAAATTCAAACCTGTGACACTCCAGCTCTTGTTCCTGCTGCATTTGCTTGCCCCCAATTGCCAGTAGCAAGGGAGTATTTAAGACCACTTGTGATGGTTTTAGCTTTGATAGCAAATTGCAGGTTCACATCTTTCCCATTATCAACACACTGCACCATCCACAAAATAAAGGGTTATAGGTCTTGCAAAAAGAATATATTAAGAAATACACATTAAACCTCAAACAAACCTTCTGTACATAACCTCTCACATCTCTGGTTAGCTTTCTAAACAGCTGCACGACAAAAAGAGATACCAGAAATCAAAATATGAAAAATACATAAAATAAATAGACAAATAGATGACAAAGAAGTTGGGAATTTCAAGTACTAGGTAGGTAACAAACCATTCTAAAAAGACCACCAAGCAAAGGACCAGCCAGGTCCAACCTCTTGTTCCCATAATGATCCCGATCATCTTCAGCTCTCCGACCAAGTGCACATAGAAGCAGCCGATGAATAATATATCTGGGGAACAACAATAAACATACGAAATACTTCAAAAATCAATAAAAAAAACTTCAAATCTTAAACAGGAACAAACATACCCAAAATAGTAAGCTTTCTTTGTCTCACAATATTCTCCAACACCAACATGAGGAAGCATTTCCTTTTGAAGGATCTCCTTGGCATACCTGTAGGATACAAAAGATATGAAACCCTTGATTGATAAGAACCATACAGAACATTCTCAGACACTACCAAAATAATACTGCTCACTTAATTCTCTTTTCCCTAGTCACACCAACAGTTGCTCCTCTTTTCCCAATGTAGTCTAATGCAACCTGGCATAGCAAAATAATATTACCACTAAGACAAAATACCTCAACAACATGCATCAAGCAGCCTCAAGACAAAAATCAAGGAGGAAAAGATGAAGTAACATCAAAGTCAGGTATCAGATAATACAATACTTACCTAATAATGTTACTAGTTTTTTTAAGAATTATGCTAGATACATATGCTTAACCCTCCCATTTCCCTCACGCATGTCAGGAGGTGTGGACCCTGTACTTGTCTATGGGTCCCACATCTCCCAAACTTTGTGAAGGCAGTGTAACGGTTAAGAGCATGCAAGAAGCATTTGTTGTGTTTTAATCATCTCAAATAAAAAAGTAACAAACATTCGACCACATGAAATGATGAAATTATGAGGCCGCCATGTGGAAAGGCTGTATTACAAATTTACGATGTAATACAGTAAAGATACAAGGTCAGAGATATCATTAAGCAGGGGATATGAGGAATATGCAAGACAGGAAATAGAGAAAACCCCACCTCCAAAGCGAAGAAAAAGAAGTGACAAAATTATCAAATTCTGACATAAGCAATCAGCAGCTTAGCAGTACATAAATATTAGAAGATAGCAGCAAAATCTACCTGTTGATTTTGAATTACGAATGCTTCTTCCAAGGATGGCCGAAGTAACTCCATCATTTGAGTGTCAGAGAAGTCATAACAAATATGTTCAAGTATGTCTTTGTCAGCAACAAACCCTAATGCGCGAAACACAATTATGATAGGAATTTCAGTTCGAATGTATGGAAGAGTAGCCCGTATATATTGTCCTGAAGAACCCTGCATCAGTAAAAGAAGATATTAAACACTGCATGACACATATCTGGCCATTGGCCAAAATGTGAATTATGGTATTCAACAATAGCATCTACAAAAAGCCAACAATAATTTGCATTACCCCTTTGGAACTAGCTCGGGAGAGCATACGCACGAACATAGTACTGGGTGGTCTGTTCTGGGACTCTGCCATTGACCGAACTTCCGCCACATATGCATACTTGTTAGGCTGCCTCTTCTTAAACACATAGACATGATTGGTGCTCATCTTCTCCTGAGCAATTAGAACCTTTTCACTTCCATTAATAATGAAATATCCACCTTGATCATAAGGACACTCTCCAAGCTCAGTCAAATCCTTTTCTGAATTCTGGTATAAAGTGCAATAACTTGACCGAAGCATTATAGGAACCTAACAAAAATCCAACATGGAAGCAGTTGAGCAGTCAATCCCAAAATGCAATTAACCATAAAGAGGTACAACTATCAAATAACCCACCTTCCCGATAAAAACTTTGGTAAAATCCTGAGTCTCAGTAACCTCTTCACCATCATGTCCTTTTTTTATAACCCTCTTTGAGACATCAACATACAGAGGAGCTGAATATGTGAGATTCCTCAACCTTGCTGCTTTAGGAAATAAGGTTGCAGTTTCTCCATCAGATTCAGTCATCATGGGCTTACTCAAATAAATCTGCCCGAAGCTAATTTTATAGATAGTCTGCAGTTAAAGCCATTACCATCATTAAATAAAGCCAGACTACATGTATAATATGCTTCACCTCCTACTTCTACTTCGCACATTCAGCTCCATTAAATTAAATGAACTTTTGAAGTACAAAATAACAGAAGTTCAACAATTACTAGTAAAGCAACAAATTTCCATCATTTTAGAGAGAAACTTCAAAAAATTAACTGTTAACACACGCAGTTTAAAACCAAGAAAATTTCATACAGAAGCAACACCTCGACAAAATCCACATTGAAAAATGAAATCGCGTAACCACTCGGTAACAGAACCCAGAAATTAATTCCTACGAAAGTAAAGCACCTCCGCAAAATCCGACTGCTGACCGGGGTTATGCTGGGACTCGGGTCGAATTTCAATGTCAGCAGACTCATCAACAATTTCCTGCATAGTATTCTGGATGAACTCGTCAAATGAGTCCAGCTGCTGACGAACCAAGCCCTTTTCTTCAAAGTAGGCAGAGATCACAGCCCATGCATCTTCCTGAGTGATCTCCTCATCATCATCATCCTCTTCGTTCATTTGTTGATCGTACTCTTGGTCGTCTTCCATCATGGTTGCAAAATTCGGGATCAAGATAATCAATACTCAAGTTAGCTTAGGCTCTGTAATCAATTTAGACCTCTGGTGTTTTCTTCTGTTTTTGACTTTGCTTTTATTCGTTTGAAATAGACTGCGAGTTTGGGGATCGACAACGAATGGATGCGCCAGAGTGCAAACCCTAACAACCGTTGTAAGGCTTTGGCTCCTCGGAGGAACAGGCAAGAGGCTGAGGTCGTGTATTTATAGAGGATGAGGTCGGTTAGCAAGGACTTTCTGACGTGGCGCTTCCAAATTTTAATTAATAGTTATTTAATTTTCTTTAACTCTAGACTATTCAGTTATGTAACAATACCTGTAACAATCTAAGTAATTATATTAGTTATTAATTATTATATTATCTGATTTTATGGATAGATAATATTAATTATTTGTATAGAGGTATTTGATGAAATTAATATTTATTAATAATTATTTATATATAAAATAATATATAAGAAGATAAATATTTTTATAATTTAGTTGAATATTATTTTATTTTAATAATATTTTAAAATATTATTTTTCAAATTTAAAAATATTATAATTTATTATTTATTATATTTTTTAAAAAATAAATAATTAAATTTTTTATATTTATTAATTTTTTTAAATATAAATAATTATAATTTATTATTTATTAGATTTCCTTTAAAAATAAAGAATTAAAATTTATCATATATATATAAGATTTTCTTTTAAGAAATATATAGTTATAATTTTTTATTAAGAAATAAACAATTTAAGATAAAAAATAAGTTTTATATTATTAATTGTAATAATTTTTATTACTCATATTATTATTTCTTATAAATTAATTGTAGGAGGAAAGAGAAAAATTATTAAAAATATATATTTAATGTATATGAATCAAATAGGAAATAATTTATTATAAAATATATTTTATATGTATATTTTAAAGGTTTTTCTATATATCAAGGATAAGAGTGTTAAAAATTAAATTGATTAAGGATAATAATATATTTTTACATCTTAAATATCAAATAATTAAGATTTTCTGATTTTTTTTAAATTAACTTTTTGAGGGTAAAAAAAAAAAGATAACTTAAACAGTTCCTTGTCAAACATAAAAATAATTAATTAATTTAATTAAATAGTTAAAACTTTTCAAAACTGTTAAAAGCTAGTAGAAAAGTTGATTACCAAACCCTGCCAAGGCAGCAAATACGAAGGCTTACAAAAATATTTTTACCTCTAGCAAGATTTAGAAAAATTATGTGTATCTCGTATTTAATTCAAAATTCTATATTAATATCTTAATACATTTAAAATTTATAAAAAGAATAAAAAAAATTTACACTTATATTGAAAATAAATTTTTCATTAGTTATATTTTAACCATGTAATCTTAATTAAAATTTACCTTTAGTCAAAAAAATACTCAAAAATCTTATATTATTGGATATGAGTCTTATGTTCATCTTTTCTCATAATTTTATAGATGAAAATTTTAAAATTAAACATTATTATCTTTCAAAGTATGCATAGGCGTTAAATTAGGTAAGAAAAAATGCATACCCAGAATATGTCAGAATATTTCCTAAAAAAATGAATATCCAGATGTATTTGACGAGCTGATCATGCAATAGCAGACCTTTGTTGGAACTAAGGCGCCCCTTAAAGTTTTTTAAAATCTTGTTATATTTATGTAATTAGATGTATAAATTTTTAATAAAAGTTATATCCTTTTTAAAATATTTGTATATTTACCAATGGCATGTAATTATACCAGTTATGTCCAACAGGAAAGCAATTCAATATTTTTTTATACTCCAAAAACAATTTAATAAAGGCAAGAAAATCACTTCCCAAATTGAAGGATGTTGAAAGATATTTTTAGTCCTGTAATTATAGGACTTATATTTTAGTATTATTATTTCTTATGTTTTAATAAATCAATTATTTTGATATAATAATTAAATAAATCTTAAAAGTAAAAACTTGATGTTTTAATTTATCAAAAATAATAAATAATAATACTAAAATTTTTAATATTAAGGCCAGAACTTTCTTGGGGTTGGAAGCCTCCCCAGGCAAAGCATTGGATGTCCCGAGTAAGGACTTGCAAGTTGGTTGGAGCTAAGGTTGACCGCTGAAGCCAATTTCAGACTGCTCCGCCCGTGGTTGCTAAGACTCTGCTTGGTAAAGCTCCAAGCAAAAAATCAGCGAAAAGGAAAACTTCCGCAAAAAAGGCAGGAAAAACAGGAAGATGATGTTGCTTGGTTGAGAAGAAAAAGTCCGTAGAAAAGAAAATGGGTAGAAAAACACCCGTGAGCCCCCACAAAAAATGTTTTCTGCCTGTACATCGCAAGCAAAAGAGCAAGCAAAAACCAACTTCCGACTCTGGCTCCCGATCTTAGCTGCTGCTTTTTGCTCTTGACTTACTGTGCTTCGTTCGAGCTGCTTCTTCTTGGGCTGTGGCTTGCTGTGCTTCATTCGAATGAAAGTTCAGAGGAACGTTCCAGGTTTCGATCGGTTTGGTGAAGGAAGGTTCTAATCAGAGTTGGATTTGGATCTCGAGTTGGAAACTGAGGATAGTGTAAAAGGCCGATCAGGGTTCTAGGTGAGGTTTTAGAGAGCGATTGTAAGGGAATATGAACGGAAGAGGGAGATAGGGGCTGAGATCTGGTGTGACGGGGGTGCACCGTCAACATCAGTACTCAGACAACTTCTTGGACAGCTAGTCCAATGGGAGGTGGCTTCAGTCTGCTGCTCTTCGTCATATCATGCGCCGTTTCCCATGTCTTTTACTTTTCTCATTTTCCTCTCTTTTTTTTCTATTATTTATATTATCTGGATGCTTTTACTTTTCCAGTGCAATATTTTTACCGCATAAGATATGGTACATTGATTTAAATTAATTCACATCATTAACCAACTTATTGAATGAAATAAAAAATAATAGATAATAGAATGAAATAAAATAATTATTTCATAATTTTATTTATTAA
>JANHAO010028607.1:0-10562 GCA_026873985.1 Saraca asoca
ACATCGAGAGAAACCACAAATAATGCAAATATACATTTAAATTCTCAAATTAAGTCTTTCCACCTTGAGACAAATCATGATTAATGAAAACTTACAAATTATGAATCTACATACGTATTTCAACATTGAGAAAAAATATGCAAAAAAAAACATTTTAAAAGAAGGCTATTCTGGCACATCCTCATCTTCCTCGACATTAGATACTAGAATAAGGCCTTCCATATGTTCATCTTCCTCTTCCCTTCCCAACTAAATATTCCTATCATCATTCTTTAAAAAATTGCTCAGCTCTTGTTCAGTAAACAATTCATGCTCGCACATATCATCATCCTCAAATACACCCATGTCATATAAGTCTCTTGGCCTGAGATGAACAACAACGTTTCACTCTAAAGATATATGATCCTTTACAAAATAAACCATCTAAGATACATGTGATCTTAGCAATAGTATTTCTATGAATGCAATCTAATAATCAACAGCCATGATAATAAGTTTAATATAGTTCTTAGTATTTTTAGAAGTAAAATCCTTCTAATAATGCAATGTATAAAACTAAAATCCCAAGCACAAACTTATAAATGTCCACAGAAGTAGATGAGAGACAAATTTTTAATTTGAATGATAGAAAGAGCAGGTAACAGGGATTAAGATATGATGATGATTGAGAAGATTAGCATTTATTGCAAATTGATCTAAATGGGAAACATAGCATAAAATTTGATTAAAGAATTCAGTTGCAAAAGCACAATTCAAAAATAGATGAGAGACAGATTTTTCATTTGAATGATAGAAAAAGTAGGTAATAGGGATTAAGATATGATGATGATTGAGAAGATTGGCAGTTAGTAGAATCTGATGTCCAATTTTCCATATGAAAATGAGCATCCTTCTTAGAAGAGGAAGTTTTCAAAGTTGTTGCTAATGAAAGGATCCGCTATTAGATTGAGAATTAATCAAAGTGAAAGATAAAAGTTGGTAGCCTTGAGGGATAGAATAAGATTCATTGGATGATTCCTTCTAAACTAACCAGTCTAGCCTCCTCAAATACGAGTAAGGGTTTGTATGATCTGCTGGACAATCTCCTCCTTGTACAAGGATCTTAGCTTAATCATGTCCCAAGTTGTAGAATCTTGATTTATGAGTTCCATAATAGAACTCTCCCTAGAGAAAACTCCTTTAGCATGATTCCAACAAAATTTATTCAGTAAGGAAATATCAAATTCAGTACCAACCTGCCATTTGATATTATCAGTAATGAGAGAATAGTTTTTACAATCCCACGCCACCTCTATGATTTATTAGCTCTAATGACATTAACATTTTCAATATATCCTTGACCATATTTTTCATTTATGGTTCGAGCCAGCAAGGAATTAGGAAATTCAAGAATCTTCTAAAATTGTTTAGTTAAAAGAGATCTATTGAAGCACTCCAAATTTTGAATTCCAAAACCCTCGGAAACATAGATTTAGAAATGTGATCCCAAGTCAATAGATGAACATGCTTAGTTTTATCACTATCTCCCTCAAAAGAATGTGGAAAGGAGGCTTTCAATTTGCTTAGGCAAGGGCTGATTTCATAGAGATCCCAGCAACTATATGCCTAAAGATTAATTGTTTTTGAACCCCCTGCTTAAGAATTCCACTTTTAAAACCAACTTCTAAATGTGGCCTCATAATTATGCAACACAAACTCAACTAATTAAGAAAGGATACAAATGTGAAACTAATTAAGAATTCCACTTTCAAAACCAACTTCTAAATGTATGAAACTAAAATCCTTCTAAATCCAATTCCTAATCCAGCTTTCTAGAAAAGATTCTACAAACTTAAAAAAGAAGACAAAACAATATGAAAAAAACAACATAATCGCAAGTCAATGTAATGACCAGTAACAAGGGAATAGGAAAATTTTAGCAATAAAACAAACACAAAAAGTCTAACGAGTTTTGGGTCTAGTTTTATTTCAGTGTTTCTATAGTTTGAAAGGAAATTTAAAGGAAAAAAATGTCTTAGAAGAGAGAGGAGAGAGCTTACAGTTGATTTGATCAGCGAAGGTGCCCTTTCTATTTCAGGTCTGAACTTTAGGCGTTGACTTTTTTGCTATTGTAGACTTAAAACGTGGAAGTAAGGGTTCTAGTCTCTAGAATTGTCTATGACGACGATTGGAAACAAAGTTAGAAAAAGGCTAGGGCAAAAATGAGCTTCTGATTTTTGTTTAGGCAGAAAGGAGCTTCTGACTTTGGGCTAAAAGGTTGACGAGGATTCGGTTTTTAATTGTTAAACATAACAGTAGTTAATCCTAAACCGCCGCTATTGTTAAAACATTGTGGTAGTTAAAGATTTAACCACCGTTATTATTAAAAATTTCATAAAACATAGTGGTGGTTGGAAGTTAACCGCCGCTATAGTTAAAAATTTCACACAACATGGCGACGATTAAGTAAATTGTCACTATAGTGAACTTTAGAGCCAGTTCATGCAACTGCTTCTAAATAACCACCACTAAATGGCATCATTTTTTGTGGTGTCTCTTCTTTTTTTCCTTTTTTTTTTCTTTCCTCTCATCCACACATAGGATTAATGACAATAAAATTTTTAAAATTGTGAAATCACAAAATTTTAAACTTATGGGTTATTTAAATAGTAAGAGAGCAACTCAAATTTAATAATAAGAGTTGAAAAGAATCCTCCAACTCTAATAATATTTCAATACTTTCATCTATAATTAATAAAAGTAAATAGTTTTGATTTGTGCCCAATTATATAAATGAATTTCATATTAAACAAATTTATAGTTCGTCATGTATTCTTCTTCATAGAAAATATTAATTATTTAGAATATGCATGAATTATATGTTCTAAGAATTATTTTAAAATTACTTAATGTGAAAAACAAGTTTTATTTTCATGAGATCCTTAAATTATAAAATAAGATTGCTTGAGTTCTTACAACATCAAGTGAGAAAGGTGGTAAAAGGTTAATAAAAAAAATTGTCAGTGGATAAACCTTAGGTACTAAATTCACCTTGATACAGGGGGGTAGACCAAAAGATATTTTCTTTTGAAGCATCCTAGCTTTATATATCAATTTTATTGTTATCTTTTCCTTCTCTTTTACTTTGTGTATTTATAATTATTTACTTTTAAAGAAGTTTTTATTGATTACTACTCTCGAGGAAAAGCTCAAAAGAAAAATTTTCAGACCACTTCGCCCCTCGTTAATGTATTCATCCTAACAGCCTAGATTTCACTACACCACTATTAGCTTCTAGCTTCGCTCCAAACGCTGTCTTTATCACTGGCTCTCACTTCATAACTCTTGCTCATAACTCCACCATGCCACTATTGCAGACAAGCAAAACTATTTATAGCCCTCAGGGTCAGGTATTTGCGACCGCCTTTGTAGTCTCAGTTAGTCTAGAATTTCTATTAATGACAACAGCGAGTGTTTAGTATATGGTGGAATATTCAACCCTGTATCTCTGTCACATAGGAAAAGAACATTTGATATTTCCTTTGTATTGCAAAGAAAATACTTTTGAATTCATTTCTTTATAATTTTGCACCAAGATTATGTGACAAAATGATTAAAACTTATTTTTGTACATGTTCAATTGATTTGTAAGTATGAGAAGATTGGGAGGTTGTATGTCATTTTAATTACGAAAAATATAATTTGCTTGGCGGAAAGTGGTAGGATTGATTTTGAAGATAAAAATGGGAAGAAGATATCCAAGGAATATGAAACTATACAGTACGCAAAGAAATTCAAAAGAAAAAAAAAAGAATATTAACATAATTATGTTAATTTTTCTATGAATATATGTTGTTAGTCTATATATCTTATTGAAAGTCGTTATATATCATTATCAGACTTATTCTATTTTCTCCAATCTCTTTTATGAGAATTCTAAACAGATTTTTTTACATAAAACTTGAATAGAGTCCTATGCATTGCTACGAGTGTATCTAGCTAAAAGGAAAAGGTTAAAATAATTTTAGAAATTTCTACATGTTCAGAGCCTTATTATTTCAATGTCTGGGTAAACAATAATTGATAGAACAACCATGTCATTATCAACTTCCCTTATAGTTTAATAATCATGCAACACAAACAAAAGGGTGATAACACAGATATCAATCACTTCCGCAGGATAGAGACAGAAATAAATTAGTAGGTAAAAAATATGTAGCCTTGCGAGCCAAATCTCCAACATCACTGCTTTCTAATAGCTCACCCTTTAAAATCAAATAGATTATAATTCTGCAAACTACAAGACTTGGGGTCAAACTAATAGGCAAAGCACTTACAACTCAGAAAAAGGATTGCAGAAGCAAATTGGGAACCGAAAGAATAAAAAACAAAATTCTGGAAAAGAATTTGAGAAAAGAGAAATTTATTGATCATGATTTTAATTTAATATACAAAAAAACACTCTATCTAAACTTATAAGCTTGCAATTTATTTCTCTTCCTCACCTTTTAATTACCTTACAAAACCTAAAACAAGTTATACTTATAGGCAAAACTAACTTAGTAAGATAAGGAGAAAACTCTTCAATTTTGTCTTAATAAATCAATATTATCTTTATTAAAATAAAGACTTAAAGGTTATCCAAACAAATTAACTCTATTTATCCTTTTTTTTTAAAATCTAATTTATATTATTATCTTCAGTTTCTCAGATGCATCTGCCTTCAATGGTTTTGTTAGAATGTCTGCAACTTGATCTACATATTTACAAAATTCTAGTTCAATTTCACCATTTTTTACTAACTCATGAATATAATGATACTTAAAGCCAATATGCTTGCTTCTCCCATGGAAAATTGGATTTTTCGCCAATGCAATAGCTAACTTATTGTCACACATATTTTTTGTAGGACCTGCCTGTTCATGTATTAATTTACCGAGCATCCTATGAAGCCAAACTGCTTGACATGCTGCAGAAGCTGCAGCCATATACTCTGCTTCTGCTATGGAAAGCACAATAACCTGTTGTTTTTTTAGGACCATGAAAAAGATCCTTGTCTAAGAAAGAAAGCATACCTAAAAGTGCTTTTTCGACTTTCCACGTCACTTGCTCAATCACTCTCTGTGTATCCTACCAAATTGAAATTGTTAGAATAGGAGTAAAAGATCCCATTATCATAGGTACCACTCACGTACTGTAAAATTCGTTTTGCTACTTTTAGATGTGATTGGTGATGTTCTTCCATAAATCGACTAATAATCCTCACACTATAGGAGATATCTGGTCCAATGCAAGTCAGATAGCTCAGACTGTGAACTAGACTTTTGAAATATGTGAAATTTATTAGTTCTTCGTTTTCTTTCTTCATCAACTCTAATTGTTTTACAACTAATGTTCAGATAGGCTTGAGCGAGTCCATTTTTAGATATTTTAAAATATTATTGGCATATTTTTGTTGGAAAATAAGAATGTCATCATCAGTCTACTACACTTTAATGCCTAAAAAATAGGACATCAATCTTATGTCTGTCATATCAAACTGGCTAGTCATTGTCTCTTTAAATTCATCGAACATTTTTTTGCAATTTCCCTATAAATATCAAGTCATCAACATAAATACAAACAATAATAAGATTACTATTAGGTTTTGACTTGATATATAGGGTATGCTCATAAGGATATTTTGAAAATCTTGCTACAGCAAGTATGTATCAATCCAGCTATACCAAGCATGAGGTGCTTTTTTCAACCCATACAATACCTTTTTCAATGTGTAAACTTGTTTTTCTTGTCCTTTCTTCATGTAACCAAGTGGTTGTTCAAAATAGACCTCCTAATCAAGAAAGCTATTCAAAAATGCTAATTTCACATCCATTTGATGAATTTTCCATCGATTTTGAGCTGTAAGTGCTATAATCATCCGAATAGAATCCATTCTGGGAACTAGTGTGAATACTTCAAAGTAGTCAATTCCAGGATTCTATTTGTAGTCTTTTACAACCAGTCTTGCCTTCAAGCGATCCACCTAACTGTCATGCTTGTACTTTATCTTGTACTCCCATTTGACTCCAATATGCTTTTTCCTAGGTGGTAAAGTAGTTAGTTCTTATGTGTCATTTTTCTCTATTAAATGAATCTCATCATACATTGCTTGAATCCATCGTTTATCAGATATTGCATCTTCATAAGAAACTGGGTCACAATTTGCAAATAGGCAAAAATTTACAATAGTTTCATCAATGGATATATCTTTATGATCATTATCATATATAACCATATAGTTTTGCCAATGAGCTGGCATCACTCATGTTCATTGAGGACGTTTTGATGTCTCCAGAACTGTTGTTGGTGGAGAAAAGTTTATAGGGAATGAATTGTCAAGTGAAGATCTTTCTGTTTCCATTAACTTTGGTTCATTTTCAATGATAACACCTTATTGTTGTTCATCTCTTTAATTCCATGCCCATGCTTCATCTTCAATGAACTGGACATCTCTACTCATAGTCACTTCTTTTGTTACAAGATTGTATAATTTGTAACCCTTGGTCACTTCACTGTAGCCAATGAAAATTCACTTTTGGCTTTTGTCATATAATTTCTTTCTTCGCTCATTCGAAATACGTGGATATGCAAGACACCCAAATACATGCAAGAGAAAGACTTCTGACTTGTTACCACTCCAAGCTTCTTCTGGGGTTCTTCCAAGAACACTTTTTGTAGGACACTTGTTTAATAAAAATACAACGCAGGCAATAGCTTTTGCCCAAAAAGGCTTTGACAATGTTTTAGCTTTCAATAAGCTTTGGGCCATTTTAAAAATTGTTTTGTTTTTTCTTTCGGCTATGCCATTATGCTGAAATGTATAACTGTCTATCAATTAATGTTGGATTCCTTAGCTTTCACAGAAATTTAAAAATTTATCTGAAGTGAACTCTTTTTCTCTATTAGATCTCAAAGTTGTTACATAATAATCACTTTGTTTTTCTACAAAAGTCTTAAATTCTTTAAATTTTTCAAAGGGCTTTAATTTTTCTTTAAGAAAATATACCAAAGTCATTCTAGTAAAATCATCCACAAAGATTAAAATATACCTTTTATGTCCAAGTGATTCTACCTTAACTGGGCCATAGATTTCTATGTGTACCAACTCCAAAGGTTGCCTTTCCCTTCTAGCTTTTCCAACTAGAAAAGAGTCTTTGTCTTGTTGTCCAAGAATACACCCTATATATTGTCGATTAGGAGCTTTATTCTTCTTGGTCTTAAAAACCTATTTGTATCCAATTGATTCATAACCAGTAGGCAATTCCATCAAATCCCATACATCATTTTTGTACATTGAAGCCAATTCATCTTTCATGGCATTCATCCACTCAGAAGAGTTTGCACTAGAGATTGCTTTTGAAGAGTTCATGGGATCTGAATCTTCATTGACTTCAAAATCATGTTCTTGCAGATAAATCATGTAATCACTTTAAATTACCTGTCAACATACCCTTTAAGATCTCCTTAAAGGAATATCTTGAGTTACAATGTTTGGTTCTCTATGCTTTATCACTAGTTGCTCTAGATCATTTGGTGGAACTGTTTGTAACATTCCAATTGATAAGGTCACTAGTGGGACAATGCTCTACTCCATAGTCATTGATGGGATGATCTTTTGTTCTTTTCTAAAAGAAGTAACATGAGGTGTTTCACTCCCACTCTTCAACTCATCCTCAAAATAAATGATCTGATTCAATGATCCTTAAAGAATGAGTTGGACAATAAAACATGCTACCTCTAAACCCACTACAATAGCCAATAAAGCATCCATTTATAGTCTTTGAATCAAATTTTTTAGTGAATGGACTATATGGCCTTACCTCAGCTTTGCAACCCCATACATGGAATGCATCAAACTAGGCCTTTTCCCATATATCAACTTATATAGAGTTTTAGGCACAAATTTGCTGGGAACTTGATTCATGACATAAGCAATATTTCTTAAAGTGTCTCCCCACAAAAATTTTGGCAAGAATGAATGGGCTAACATGCACCTTCCTATATCCATGAGCGTATGATTTCTTTGTTTTGCAATACCATTTTGTTCTGGAGTACCAGGCATAGTGTAACTAGCTTTTATTCCACACTCTTATAGATATTTAGCAAAAAGACCAAGGTTTCTACCTTTCTCATCATATCTACCATAATATTCACCACATTTATTTGAATTAACACACTTAATCCATTTACCTATTTTAAGTTTAATTGTAGCCTTGAATTTCTTGAAGGCATCTAATAACTCAGACTTCTCTGTGAGAAGTTCTACCTATTCATATCTTGAATGGTCATCAATAAAGGAGATGAAATATTTATATCCGCCCATGGTACTAGGTGATAGGGGTCCATTAACATCAATGTAGATTATTTCCAGAACTTCTTATTTTCTGGTTCCTTTCCCTTCTCTAACTCTAGCAAGGAGTTTTCCCTTGATACAATTCATACAAGTGCTAAAATCTAAGAAATCTATATCATGTAAAACCACTCCATCCTTTCTTAAGATATATGGCTCAAATGCCTATGCCAAAGCATTAAGGATTTTTCATCTATTCTACCCATTTTCTTTCCAAAAATTTGTATTTATGGAATTTGCGAATTTGAGGTCCAAATTCAGTTTATATAAACCATTGCATAAAGAATCAATACTAACAAGAGTGGAATCATAAAGTACACTAAAATTCTTATTTTCAAAATGATAAGAATATCCTTTTTAGTCTAATGCAACAACTAAAATTAAATTCCTTCCTATAGAAGGTATGTAAACAGTATCTTTTAGTTCTTAAACATGACTAGTAGATAAAAATAAAGAAACTACTCCTATGTGATCCACTTGCACTCTATCTTCATTCCCCAATTTAACTACCAGTTCTCCATCATGTGGTTTCCTCTGTTTTCTCAACACCTGTAAAGAGTTTGTTACATGAATGGCTGCATCAGTATCCAGCCATCAAGAATTTGATGGAACATCAATGGTGTTGGATTCAAAATATACTAAAGCGAGAAGATTACCATTTTTTTTCTTTTCAAGCCATTTCTTGAATTTAAAGCAATCAACCCTTTTGTTCCCAAACTTCTTGTAGAACTTACAAGATCTTTTAAAAGAAAATTTCTTGGCATTGTGACGTTGCTCCCATGTCTTCTTCTTTTTCCTCTCATAATTAGACTTTGACTTGTTGTCTTTATGAAGCGGCTTATCTCCTTCTAGAACCTGAACCATGAGAGAGATTGTTGACAGCTTGAATATTTCCTTTCTACATATCTTTCTTGGCTTAACTAACAATGGATATCATCTTATTGATAGTCCATTCACCCTTTTGGGTATTGTAAGGGGTCTTTAGAACATTGAATTGAGATGGGAGAGATTCTAATGCATGTTCAATTAGAAAACTATCTCCAAGGTCAACATTCATTCGTTTTAATCGATTGTGATAATGCACTAACTTCATAATGTGCTTTTGAACTCCACTAACTCCATCATAAGTAGTCTTCCTAAGTAAGGAGAAGTATTGACCCATTTTAGCTTTGTCAAACTTAACATATTTTTTAGTAATAGAGTCCATGAAAGCCTTAGCACTCTGTGAGTCTACAACACTTTGTCTAATGGTTTTATCCATGGTGTACTTCATCACTATCAGATAAACCCCATTTGAGTGAATCCATCTTTCATGTTGGGCCTTTTGTATAGTAATAGACTCATCATTAATCACAGGGTCTTCCTCTCTTATAGCCAAATTCAAATTGGTGATCATCATATACAATTTTAGAGATTCAACCTAGTCCTTATAGTTGGTCCCATTCAAAGTTTTCACAGAGGCCAATTGCATAGGCAATGAACTAAAGAAAATGATTTATGAAATCAATCATAAATACTAATAATGCATGTTTAACGATAATCATGCTATATTTTCCTCTCAAAATATTAACTATGCAATCACGAATAGTATTATATCATGAAACATAGTATCAATAAGGCATTTAAGACTCCATAACATAATACAATAGTTGAACATTACATTTCTAAAACCTAACACTGATAGGGTACTTAAAATTCTAAGAATGTAATACACAATTCTAATGCTCACATTATCACCAACAGATCATGTTAACAACATTACACTGATAGGATATACATATTATTAACATAACATTCTCCTAGATACAAATTTATTTATTTTAACAAAATTTCATGCAATTAGTCTCAAGATAGATAAATTCATAATTACATAGAATTTCATGGCTTAATATAAGCATAAATCTGATTCTTACATAATTTCACAAATTTATACATAATGACTTAAACAATATTTGAATGTGCAAACGTTATCAAATCAACTCCTCAAAAATTACACATAATAGTATAATAAACAAGAATCATATGATAAAATTTTATGCCCAAATAACACAAGTAATATGATCTCTACATAACCATAATTCTATGCATGTCAACATACAAAATTGAAATTGTAGGTCCCAAACAGGTAATATAAAAATGTGGTAAGCAATTTATATAGCGGAATAAACTTTGATCTTGCCCTTTTCCCGTT
>JANHAO010028608.1:0-10562 GCA_026873985.1 Saraca asoca
TTTTTATAAAAATAAAATAGAATATTTATTATTTTATAATTATTAATATAAAATAATATTCTTTTAAAAATTAAAAAATAATTTAGTTAAAATAATATTTGTTTTCGTAAAAAAAACCTCTTGAGACATTTCCAGGAAGTTTTGGCCGCAAGAAAGCTTCACACATGTTGAAGGGCACGGGATCACCGGCTGAAGGGCAAAAAAGAAAAAAAAATTAAAAAGCTATAAGCTCGCCCGACGCTACTTCAACCAGTGTCTCAAGAAAACTAGCTTAAAAATTATAAAATAGTGCAATAAGCTCCTTTACTAAACAGAGCTAATTAGTCAAACAAGTTTATAAACTAGTCAAATAAATTATAAGCTAGTTTAAAAATCTTGTCAAACACACTCATAATATGCGTGTGAGAATGAGATTGAAAATTATAGAGAATCTTTTAAGCAAATGCTTGATTCGATTGATATCAATGTTAATGAAAACTAAAAAATGTGATATTGAAGTGTTAAGGTACATATGATTGGAAAAGAAATAAAGGAAGACGTGATAGAAATCATGTTTTGAAAACTCAATTCCTGCTTAATGGAAGAAAGAAGACAAACATGATAAATTCCATTAAATATGAACAAAAAACTAACTTGAGTAACAAAATGCTAACAATTCAAATCAAACACATTATCTGTTTTTTATATTTTCAATCACAAATTAATAAATTGAAATTAGAAATATACATTATGTTCTGATATTAGGTTTTGATCAAAATTATTATTATTTTGAATTTACAAGAGGTCAAAATTGATATATATATATATATATATTTTAATTGAGGAGGCTAAACTCAAATTTCCAGTGACCGGAACTGGAGACCATTCTCAAAGTTACACATTTGTACACCTAAGTGACAAAACAAGGATACGCTTCAAATGGTCGAATCGTAATATTTTGGGCTTTCACTTGCTTCAATCACCAATTCTTGATTAACTGAAGAAGAAGAAAGTATTTCCTAACCGCGAGAGAAAGAAAAAAATGATACTAAAATGTTAAAAAAATGTCAATCTACATCCTCCAATTTCGAGACATCAATATATAACATAATCATATTAATAAATAAACAATCAAAACTTCACCCATCTACTGATCCAGAAGTGGCCCTTTTTTACTGGTAAACAATGAAGCGAATCCCAATGGAGCCTCCACCGATGATAGTAGAAATTGCATTGCTTGATGTCAGTTCCAGTGTGATATATACAATGACATTTTTGTTTGAAAAGTATTAATTCCAAGCCACTTCCATCATTGAAGTAAAAAATATAATAATTGGAGAGAGGAAAGAATGTCTAACTATACTATATAAGGAAATGGCAGATAAAAACTTGGCCTATGAAAAAAAACTGCAATACCACATCCAACTTAAATCTATGGACTCTCATCATCTGAACTAAAATCCTTCCGCCTGTCTGATATTGCTGGAAAGAGCCGCTCACGAATGTCAGCAAGTGGACGAGGGTCAGAGGAAGGTGACGCTTTAGTAGTCTCTTGCTTGGAAGCTTTTGCTGGCTTCTTCTGTGAATCTCTCACCTCCTTGCATACCTTATCCAACATGATCAAGAAGTCCCGGACTATAACAAACAACCTTAAGCCTTCATCCTTCCCAGCATTTCCGTGAAAGTAATCACCAGTACTTTTCACCAGAGCCATGATTTTCTTCTCTTCTTCCAGCAGCTCCATGACATCGTTCTCAGCACTCTCCACGAAACTCTTTACTGTCTGATAAAACCTTCTATCTTCCGCAAGGTTCTTCAAATCTGTGTTCAGGAAGTTTTTGGTTTTCATGAGACTCTGGCCGAGTTTGGCAGTAGTTCCTGTCAAGCTGTCAGCATCTAAAACTGCTGCTTTCTTGACATTCTCAAGTTCACTACTCAAATGTGAAACCACCTGTAGACCAACATCACGATAGTGTTCTTCTGTTTCATGGGGGGTGTCCTCAAGAAGGTCATCTGATTTCACACTGGAGAAACTCTGGCTCTCTTTTGCCAAACGAGCAGCTTTTATGCCCTCAGAGCGGATTATCTCCTGAACAACAAAGTGTAAGAGTGTTGTCTTGCCATCCGTTCCTTTCACGTCAGACAATTTCAGGAGAGTATCAAGTTTAAATGCTTGTGCACCACCACGGAATGTTCCATCATTCATACGGTTGCCAGTTTTGAGAACAGCTTCTAGAAGTTTGAGGAATAATCTGCTGTTTCTTAGCTCCTTACAAGCAACCTGTCAATCAGATGAGGTGCAAGAAGAATCAGATATTGAGTGAAAGTGATCCAGCTGATTAAAATTCAGGGTTTTTCTTTTTATCAACAAAATGCTAGCCTTTTATTGTGAAATGTATGTGTGCACATGTGAATGAGAGCACCAAAACAGTGCACACAAACCACTGTTTACAAATGAACTCTTGCATTTACTTAAAATACATTAGCTTTCAGGGCAATGGCCGACTTTCTTGTTATGGTTTCAGAATAACATTGCTCTCAATATTAAAGGATATCAGCTTTATGGATCACCCCTTCATGATTTTCATTTCTAAAAATCTGCATTCTATTTACAGCATCAATTTGGACTTTGTAAACCACTATATACAAATGAACTCTTGCATTTACTTAAAATACATTAGCTTTAGGGGCAATGGCCGACTTTCCTGTTATGGTTTCAGAATAATATTGCTCTCATTATTAAAAGATATCAGCTTTATAGATTACCCCTTCATGATTTTCATTTCTAAAAGTCTGCATTCTATTTACAGCATCAATTTGGACTACATATAGGCAATAATTGTCTTAGGCTGCCCAGCTCTAACAGTTTGCTGTATAGCATTAACTTTCCCATGATTGGCAGCATGCCGCATGGTCGTCATGCAAGCACACTCAAGTTCATTCTATGATTTTGTTTGGCATTAGCCAACTCCAGATATTCAATGTCACAAGCTTCTCCAAGTTATATAAGGAGAATATAAGATTCATGCAAGACAAAGATTGATGCAATTCAGAGATTTAACATCCTTCCTACCTCTAAGATTGCAAAGGACTCCATAGTGGTAGTCAGCTCCTCTTGAAGAGTACCCATGAAAAGCAATGCCTCCATTCGTTTAAAAGCAAACGGAATCTCAACTAGAGCTTTTAGGAACCGGTCAGCAGGCCCTAGCTGAGATAATTCACCATTGAAAAGTCTAAGCTTAAGCTCTTCCTCTGTTGTTGGTGCCATCTTCAGCAAGTTTTGAAGAAACTCTGAAGGGAGCTCATTTCCTGGTCAGCCAAAGATAAATTACAAGCTTTCATAAGTGAAAACAGATTATTTAATTATATTAGTTTTAGCTTTCTAAATTCTACTTCCCCCATTGATAGAGTTCTCACCAATTGAAACTCAATATATTTTGAAAGAAACAACAGCATCCCTTCAGGAATTAGGATCTGATGATCAAACTATGATTGTAAAAGGCCAGAATCATAGTGCAAGCTACTTGCATCTTTTCGCTCCTATTCAAGGGATGTGCTCTCTCTCTCTCTATACACACACACACATGAAAACTGGAATCTCTGTGAAATACTTACCAGCATAAGACCACTTTAGTTTTTCTGTCATTTGTACTTCATTTAATTCTTTGGTTGGCTCATGAATGCTTTGTACAATCCATACCTCAAAGCAAAGCTAATGCAATTGGGTGCATCGATGAATTCATATTACACTTAAATGCATGAGATAGCAAAACACATGTCACAGATGCATGAGATGACAGCATGCAAGGAAAGTTAGGGGGTTGCAGGGCCAATATATCTCAGGCATCTGTTAGATGCATGAAAGTTCCTACTGAAATAATAAACTAATAGGAAACTACAGTTCTCATACTCCAGCTCAGCACAAACTCTAAAAATTGCCAGTTTCCCCAAACTAATCAAATATTATTTTTATAATTATAAGCGATTCTTAAGCAAAAATTGAAGGAAACCAAATCACCTTCAAGAAGTGCATCACAAACTTCTTCCATTGTCACGTTCAATGCTCGCAATAGAATTGACAAATTTTGTGATTTCTTTGAGTCAATAATCTGGACATACTGGGGTGAAGGGTCTTGAAAGGAAGGCCCTTTCTTGTGTTCGCCTTGGTTTTTATTGAAAGCACTATAGCCAAAAAGCGTCTCTATCATCTCTTCATTGAACCTGTCAAATATTATCCATCAAGGTTATCAGCAACTGGAAGCATGTAATTAATTTTGAGCGCCAGAGTTATTCATAAGGTTGATTACTTACTGAAACGATCCTGTTTTGAGCTGATTCCAAACCATTGACTGATCTGAGTTGGCTTGAACTTTATCCCAGAAAAATGGTTTTAGCTTCATCTTTGGAGCTTCAGCTTCACCTTTTGAACCAGCTTCCAAATTTTGTGGTGCTTTTGATCCACCAGCTAAAGGTTGACCCAACCTTGGGCCTATTGGCGGAGGAGGTCGAGGAGGAGCCAAACCACTCTTAGGAGGTGGTGGTGGAATACTACCTGGTATGGCACCAACTCGTGCTGGAGGAGGTGGTGGTGGACTAGGACCTGGTTTGGCACTAGCTCGTGCTGGAGGAGGTGGTGGTGGAGGAGGACCTGGTTTGGCACTAGCTTGTGCTGGAGGTGGTGGTGGAGGAGGTCCTGGAGGCGGTGGAGGAGGTCCTGGACGTGGTGGTGGGGGAGGTCCAGGCGGTGGAGCTGCCCCAACACCAGGATTAGGTCTCACAAACTGTGAGGGCGCAGGAGGTGGAGGGGCAGCAGCAGCATTACTAGAAGGTCTAAAAGAAGGTGGCTCAGGGGGAAGGGGATTTAGCCTGCCTGGAGGAGGCTTTAAAGGAGGCAATACAGAAATTTCGGACCCTACCCTCCCAGGAGGAGGTTTCAGTACAGCTGATGATTTAGCAGCACCGGCAGCTGCTAGTGATTGACTTATGTGCACTGAGTTCTGGAGAACATCAGAGCCAGCATGAGAATTACCATTCATATGTGAGGAATTTTTGCGGTCAACTGAATTATTGCTAGACATCCAAACCCCAAGTTTCTCTCCTTTGATTGAATTTCCAAAAGCATAATTGGATGAACCTGAAAGGTCAAAGTCAATTTTGTAAACATTTGTAGATTGTGTACCAAGATGTCAGAAAATGGGAAGATAATACATACCAACAGAGTAGTCACTCATGCTCAGATTAAGAAGGGGCCTCTCATCATTTTGTCTAACCTGGCCACGTCTACAAAACCTACTACAGCATAAAAAGAACAGTGCTGCAACTACAAAAGTCACCACTGCAGTTACGACTACGGCAATGACAACTATTTTCTTGTTACTACTATGCTTATTGTTATCAGAAGGTAGAGGTGCAGAGGCGTCTCTACTAGCAGGAGGTGACAACTTTGGGAAGAAAAATTTATCTGGTGATGGAGGAGGAGGCAAAAGCTCGGGAACTAGAGGGATGGAAGGTGCTGGAGCACGTGATGGGCTCAGATGATGCGAGCTGGGTGTAGGTGACCCAACTGCAGGCCCTGGGCTAGGTGCTTCTGAACTGCGTTGGGTTGATTCAAGACCCAAATTTCTTCTAGGCAAACTGGATCTAGAAAAAGGCAATTTGAGATAAGGGGTGTGCCAAATTTTGGAGTTATCATCTCCAGAGACAGGCAATGGAAAACCGTTCTTTCTCAAACAGTAAACAAGGATTAGCTTCAATTGAGGATGGCGATCATTAATTAATTTCTGAATGTTTTTCTTTGCTAATGGTCGAATTTCTAAATTGATTTCATTGGCACTACTGCATGATTCCTGTGAGAAGCATAAGTCCAGATCTTCAACCTCTTCATTTAATTGAATCAAATTTCCCCTGCAACTAGTCCATAATAGCTCTGCCTGCATTCATGAAATTACAACATTAAAATAATCCCCATCTAATCACCCTTTCTAGGTTCTCCAATCCAGCATTATAAATAAGCAAATCCCCACAAATTTAGTGCCATGTGACCTTACCAATAATCCCATGAAAAAGTTTTAAAACATATCTTTACAAATAACAGCAATAATCACACGAGCATTACCAATCATCAATATGAAATTTAGTTGAGGTAGAAACCTAGACGTATTCATAAATTACATTTGTATTATCCTTCCTGATCAATTTAGTGTTCGTCACATTCAACACAGAATACATACACCATGGTGCTTTGTGAAGTAACATCTGACAGATTTAATATAGATATTCAAGAAGCTATATGGGACTTTGCAACTGTATGACCTGTGCCATTCTTTCAAAAATTTGGAAGACTATATTTTGCAACGAATAGTTAAGAGCACAAACAGATGGAAATAGGAATTCTAGGGATAACAGCAAGTATCATCCTCTACAAGTGGTTCACATCACTAACAGATTGACAATTTTGAACTTCACACTCTAAGGAAAAAGTTAGCAGATGTTGCAACAATTAATACTGTTGTCACAGCCACTCCCCTTGCAGCCATTGTCCAGCCATTATGGCTGTCAGAACCAAACTTCATTCAAATTGTAATTTTTATTTACATTTCTTAACTTGGAATCATGGTTTGAGTCATCAGTGGCAGCTGCCTCTGAGCTTGAAACCATTATAAGACAATAGCAGAACCCCTGCCAAGGAAGTGTCCCAGTTTAAGAGCATAATCGGGATTATCAACCGAAAGTAGCAATAAGCAAGACAATCACGTAAGAACAACATAAATTACACTAATGTTTAAAAGATTAGTGAGTATCTCAAACGACCAACCTCAGACTCCTCAAATGACCATCCAGCCTAGCAACTATGATTTTCATTGAAAAGTCTCTCAAACCCTCGAAGAGCAGCATGCAGCCACTAAGAAGAAGGAAAACAAATAACAAATATAATTCCCTTCGTAGGTTAAAAATTCTAAGTTCATATCCTAGGATTATATATTTGTACTCGATCTTACGAGCTACTAAAACGCTTGAAACGTGGTAAATAGGAGTCTCACCGTGTCCTCATCCAACAATCCAGACGTCGGATCAAGTAGTTGGCTAAGGAAGTCATCCTGTACTTCCTCCCTTTCTGTCAAACTAACTGCTGCTGTAAAAAGAAGAACCAAAAGAACCCAAAAGCTAGCCTTTTTTGCACTCACAAAAGGTCTTTGAATAGCCATTTCAGGTGCTTGATTGGCTTTTCATTTCATCAATGCCTAAACCCCGCTAAGTAGAACCCTACAATATCTCCATCGCCAAAAACCACCAAAAAAAGATTCATTCTTCGTCATTTACTGCCTTGCCCAGTTCGATTTTTCTGAAGAATACTGCTATCAAGGATTTAGGATGAAAATCAGGATTCTGCAATCTTGCGCGATGAACCAAGAGCAAGCCCAGAAATTTTACCCTCCCAATGTGCTAATATAATGATCAGATCACTTCCGATCAAAAACCCACTTAAAATCAATCAAATAGAGCTCAAAAGGAGTTCAAACTTCAAACAAAACCATCAAATCACAAATTCCCTTCTTTTTTTTTCTTTTTTCCTTCACAACAGGTGCTACATTCGGCTGATGAAAATGCAAATTGCGTAACTTCCTGCGAAAACTCAAAAAAGGTCTTCGATTCTGACCAGATCCAACAAGGGCAGCTCAAAACATTTACCGTTGGATGAATTGGAGGCTGTATGGGGTCTGTTGACTGCCAACTTGCGGAATATACGTGTGTTCTCTGCAGAAAGCTACCGAGTATGAAAGCTGCCAAAAGAATGACCTTTTGGATTAAATTAAAATCCAAGTAAATTATAATTAAGTTTGCAAAATCAATTTCCAAAGGTAGGAAATTTCTTGGCGCGATAGCTCTACGCGCAAAGGGCGGTCCAAACACGGATTTTCTTATTAGGATAGTGGTGGCCTCTCTGGATTTCTGGAAGACAGAATCTATTCCTCAACGTACTTTTCTCTCATATTCTTTTTATTTTCCCTTTTTCTTTTGAGTAAAAGAAGTTTTCAGCAATCCTTTTTTTTAGAAAAATTTTATACATTTAAAATGGAAATTTATGAGACATAATATTGCTAATCTGAATTCATTTTCTCTATTTTTGGGAATTATATGGTCTAATGAAGCATTAAATCAACTCTTTAGTCGCTTGGAAAATGTTTAATATATTCTGGGCAATTTTAGTTGTATTTATGGATTTTACTAATACTGCTTTAGAACAACTCGAGCTGTAAAAAAAAAAAAGTATATTTCAAATATAATTCATTACTCATGCATCATATAACATTCTGGAACGTTAATTGCCCTTTTTTTTTTTTTAATTCTAAGAATTTGAAGGGAGTGCTACATTATTATCAACACACTACAATCAATAATTTAAATAAGAATTAGACTTCATTACATACTTGAGAATGTATTTGTACATATTTTTATAATAATATTTTCATAAAAAGGTAACATTTATATAAAATGTAAATATAATTTATAAAACATTTTATTCAAATTTTATGTATTTATTATATATAAAATTATAAAATTTTATAAAAAAATCACAACTTTTGTGTGAGTTTTCAAAAATCATAAAATTCCCCGGAATACTTTCGAAGCAGTACCCTTCAGGGGTTGGTATTTATTAGTCAACATCTAGCTCATTGTCATTTATTTGTCTTAAAGTTTCGGTGCTTCAACTTTCAACCACATTTTCATGGCCCCACGTGTTAAGTTACATTGTTTAAATGAGCCTCCCGTGACCAAAATAATAATAATAATAAATGAAAAATAAATAGAATAGCTCCCTCGAATCTATTTTGGAAATATTGGCATTTGAAAATTTAAAAATAATATTTTTAAACTATAAATAAATTTATAATTTATTTAATTAATTATTTTTTAAATTATAAATATTTGTATCAAATTTTTAAATAAAAATCATAATATTATTATATTATATATTAATTTTTATATATAATTTTTAAATTATATAATTAATAAAAAAATAATATAATAAATTAACATATAATAATATTATAATTCTTATTTAATTTTTTAAAAAAATCACATAATTTAATAAAATAGTTAATTAAATAAATTATGAATAATAATTCCAAATTGATGCAATTTAAAATTTTAATTTTCAAATTTTTAAAATTAATAGTGTTAAAATCTAACCGTCCTAAAGTTAAGAGAGTTATTTTTTATTACTCTCTAATAATAATAAGTATGTATATTATATATAATTAATAGATGAAAATAATGAAGGAGGAGAGGAAGTAGTCAACATAAATGTTGGGAAAGGTGTTTGATGAATTGCTTGAAAGAGATGAATTGCTTAACGCGTTGATAAGTTGCAGTGTCGTCTACTATTCCTTCATTTTCTTTTCAAGGAAGCAATGCCTTTAAGCATCCATTGCAAACTTGTTTCTGTCAAATCAATTACTCAATCTTAATTGCAAGTAAGCCTAAAACTTTTGCAAATGTCTGAGGAAATATTGAATAATGCATCAAAATAAGATCATTGATGATAGCCTAAATGGTGAGAAAGACAAGATAATAAAAAGTGAATAAAATGAGATAAAAATCAATTCTCGAAAGCTTCAACAGATCTAAATGGTGAGGGTGGTCATCTGCAAACATTTCTGGACAAGGTCATTTTAAATTAGGGCAACTTTTTTTTATCCATATTTTAAAATTTTACAAACTTTTATATAAATTTAATATAAAATAATAAAGAATTATAACTTTTACAAAAAATTAAATATAAACAAATTTTACGTGTAATAAGTATACAAAATTTATAACTTTACCATTCAATTACATAAAAAAATTTCATTTTTATACAAAAATTATAACTTTCTTACAAAAATATGAAATTTTTAATAAAATTTACAAAAATATATATTGATATAAAGTTTTTTGAATATGTATAAGAACATAACTTCAATAGTTTTTTTCATCTTTAAATTAATATTGTTTCTCATCAGTGTAAACATACTATACTATAAATTAAATTAACCCATTGGTATTCTTACAAGTTAAATTAATTTTGTTTTCTGAGAAACTTATTTACAACATTTTTTTAATGTATATTGATGATAGATCAAATCAATATTAAATTATGTCATGGACCAAAATTGACACAACGTGCGGAAGAGGAAGTTTAGTCTTTCACATCCTCAATTAGTGTTTTTTGAATACCCTTATTTGCATTTATTTATATTCACTTCCTCTTAACTTTTCTTTTCATATTAATAAAGAATTTTTTTTATTTCTAAAAAGAAAGATTGAGTCAATAAATTTTTTTGATATAAAAAAATAAGTGAAAAAAAATACAAAATATACAAGTAATATTATTTATATTTTTAACAATTTTTTGAGTGTTAAAAAGAAACAAATCTAAGGTGTTTTGTACATTTGAATCCAACAAAAAATGCCGATTTGTTAGTCCCATGTGTTAAACAACAATAATGTCTACTTATTTACCCCCCCCCCCCCCCCCCCCCCCCCCCCCCACACCACCCCCCCCCCACCCCAAAAAAAACAAAAAAAACAACCAAAAAAAC
>JANHAO010028609.1:0-10559 GCA_026873985.1 Saraca asoca
CTTCCCCCTTTTTCTTTTCTTTCATCATTTGAAATTTGCCAAGATCACATCTTTTCTGTTTCTCATAGACTGAGGGGATTGCCCGTCGTTCTTCCCCATTCTTAGCTTCATTTCAATCTTCTGGATTTATCGAGCTGAACTTTGGTCATCGGTCACCGCCTCCATCCGTTCTATCAAATCTTTTCTGTTCTCTGGTTTGACAAGGTGAGTTTACATTTCTGGCATGATATTTCTGCGTGCGTGTGTCTCGGGGGTTCCCGTGGATGTGTATGTTATTGTTGGAGGTTCAGAATGTAGGTGGTTCTTAGTTGGTTGTTGGTAGATATTAGGGTCTTCGGTGGTGGCGGAGTCTTTAGTTGGGCTTTTAAGTTTTGTCGGCTCGGTGGCAGGGATTCTTTGTTGATCATGCCTTTTAAGTCTAAGTGATTCGCAGTCTCAATTGTTTTCTTTCTAAGCCGAACTCGTTTTTTGAACTATCGGTTAGTCTTTGTTTTGTGGCCTGATCGTTCTTCTTCTCTTTTTTCTTCGTGTAGATGTCTCAGCCCCATAGACTCCACCGCCACCTAATAAGTAGCGATGACACCGAGGCTGAGGAGAGTGAGGGGATGATTCATGTTGCTGGGGGTGTGACCTCAAAAAGTGACGAGATTACTAGAAGATTCATAGCTCGCTCCGGTCCAGAGGGCTCCAGAGTCGATTCTCCTTTCAAACGCTTTCGTTCGACCATTAAACCCAAAGAAATGGGAGGGATTGCTGAGGCATATTTCTTTCAAAGGGTAGCCGTGTGATGGTACCGACTCACGAGGACCACACTACCCATCCTCCGGAAGGGTTCATGGCCATTAGTGTTCATCATCTTAGTGAGGGTTTTCAATTTCCAGTCCCCTTCTATGTGATTGACTTTTTGAACAAGCTGAGGCTTGCTCTGGCTAAACTAACCCCGAATGTGTATTATACTTTGACCTCCCTTGTGCTGGTCCATCTGCAGAATGGCCTTCGTCCCCCTAGCATGAGAGTTCTTTGTTTTCTTTATAGCATCAAAACCACTGGGCAGCAAGAAGGGTATTACTACCTTTTGCCTCGTCCCACCAAATATAAGAGGATGTTACCTCATGGAGATGCTAGAGGGAAATCCAATGAGGGTCCTTATAAGACCCGCTGCTTCTATGTTTCATGCCCGTCTTTATTTCACCTTTAGAACTTTTCATTTGTTTGGAATCTGGGTGAGCGAGCTGTAGGGATACTGATTTTTATTCCTCTTTGTTTTGATTTGAGTTTTGATTTGATATATTTTGTTTTGCCATGTTCCTTACAGAAGGAGCTTGGAAAGAGAAGCTGGAGTTGAGTGTGGAGGAGATTGAGGTGTTGGATAACTTTTCTATCTACGACGACCTCCAAAACGACTCCAAATTTGACAAGGAGCTTTTGAGAGCTCACGGACTTGCCCCTCCTCTTGGTGCTAAACTCATCAACCGTTTGCAAGATATAGGGGTTCGCAGATCAAAGGAAGTTGTACCTGCCAACTTTAGAAATCAGGTCGACATGGGGAGGGTGAATTTGGTTGAACCCCCTCCAAGGCCAAGGCAGATTATTGCTCTTGCTTCAGCTCACATAGATCGTCCTTCCTCCTCCACTGTTGCCTTAGCTCCAGCTCTGCGTGATCAACTTTCTCCTTCCATGGCTGCCCCATCATCTACTCAGGTTGGTCTACCTTCCTCCTCTGTAACTGTTCCGGCTCCAGCCCAGGCCAGTGGTCTTCTCTTGCTGGTGGTAATAGAAGAGCCCTTACTTCCCTCGGCCCCAGTTTTGCAGTCTGGGTTTACTGAGGTTAAGAGAATAGTAGCAAAGTCTCTAGGCCATAAAGAGAAGATCCTAACTGAGCCCCTTTCAAAAAAACAGAGAGTTGAGAAAGGGCAAGAGATTGTTGTTGGCCCA
The DNA here is from genome assembly GCA_026873985.1 of Saraca asoca. Classification (NCBI taxonomy): domain Eukaryota; kingdom Viridiplantae; phylum Streptophyta; class Magnoliopsida; order Fabales; family Fabaceae; genus Saraca; species Saraca asoca. The sequence continues at coordinate 1,936 of JANHAO010028609.1, forward strand.
ACGACAGGATTTGAAAGCTCTTCAGAAGGTCTGGCTGGAAGTTTAGGACCCAGGACCTCGATTCTCTTTAACATCATTAATAACAATGTAAGCCAAATCTTGGGTGCAAATGTGATGTCCCTAGAAGATGACAGAATTCGAGGCAACGTCTTATCCGAGATCTTAGCCAGTCACTATTTGATGGTTAGTGTCATTCCTCCTCATTCTTTCTTAATCTTCTTCCTATTTTCTAATCTCTTACCATTTTCTTTCAGGGGACATTAGAGGCAATCAAGTAGAGGAATAGGTGCTTAGCCTAGGAGGAGGAAAGAGGTCAGCTCGAGGCCAAACTAATAGTGGTAGCTAACGAAGTGGCGGAGTTACAAAAGAAGTTAGAAAACACCAAAGCTCAACTACGTGGAGTTAATGCCACAATAAGGAGGGCTGAAGAGTCCTTCACTTGTGAAATAGCTGACTTCACTTCGAGGCTGTGTGGGGCTCATGATAATCTTCAATAGAGGAAATAGGACATAGCCGTCCTAACACAAGGAGCCAAGAGTTTCTAGAAACAACTTGAAGTCACTCAAGGAAGGACGACTCGGGCTGTAGAGAAGGTGCAACGGGCTGAGGAGATAGCCAAGTGAGTTGAAGAGGCTGCCAAACAGGCTGAGGAGAGGGCCATTCGTGCTGAGGTCAAGACTACTAAGGCAAAGGAGGAGGCTTCTGTTATGGTTGATCAGGCCCATGAAGCCACAATTTCTCATACTACAGATAGCTTCATGTATACCCTGTGGTTAAGACATCCAGACCTTGACTTCTCCTTTTTTGGGGGAGGGGGGAGATTGTGGCTATCATCCAGGGCTTCATCGAAGGTGTTAAGGTGATTTCTCCTCCCAATGTTGAAATCACTGGTGATCTTCTTGGTGAAGGGGCAAAGCAGGTCGAGGCCAGTTTACTGACACGGGAGGTGACAGAACAAGAGCTTGATGAACAAATAGCGGAGAATCTGCCTACAGCTGCCTCAAGCCCCCAGCCCCCAGGATTCTCTTGGCTCTGAGGCTCCATCTCTAGTAGCCCCTTGATAGTTTCTTTTTCTGTTCTATTGTCTTATCATTATGAGGCCTATAATCAAGATGTTCTTGTACTTGAACTTAATCTATCAAAACCCTCCCCCTCTTTTATTACTTGTTTAGTTGATTCTATTAATGTATTACATAGATTCGAACAAATCATGTCGGTCCATTAGGTGCGAGGCCTAGATGCCTTTATCTCATGAAGCGATTGACCAGGCTGTCTCGGTAGGGTGTCTTTTTTTTTTTTTTACCGAACTTAACCAAAATTGAACGTAGCCACAAAGACACTGGAGAGTATACTAAACTCTTTGATCTTTATTCAATTCAGTACTTCCAAAAATATTACAAGTTAACAAATTCAATTTTGCTTTTACCGATAGTATAGTTGGAGATGTTTGGCATTCCAAGCTTGGGGGAACTCAACTCCATCGATGTAGACGTTATCCTCCAGCTTTCAACTTTTTTTTCACAACATAGGGACCTTCCCAATTGGGTACTAATGTTCTTTCATTAGGGTTACATCCTCCTAGCATAACAAGTCCTAGAACAAGGTCGCATGCCTTGAAGCTTCGAGCTCAGACTTTCTGATTAAAGTGCCTTACAACTTGCTATTGATAGGTCATAACTTGGAGGCAGGCTTCATCCCTTTTCTTTTCGACAAGATCAAGGATCGTGGCGAGCAGCTGGTTATTATCCTTTGGGTTGAAGGTAGCCCTCAGATGTGAAGTTACTTCAAACTCCATAGGTATCATTGCCTCGGCTCTGTAGACCATCGAGAAAGGGGTTTCTCCTGTGGCGTCACAGGCTATAGTGCGATAAGCCCATAACAACTTTGGTAGTTCATCCACCCACACTCCTTTTCTAGTTTTCAACTTCTTTTTTAGGATTTGTTTGATGATCTTGTTTACGGCCTCAACCTTCCCGTTGGTTTGAGGGTGGTCTACTGATGAGAAACTCTTCAAAATCCTGAGGTTATCACAAAATTCAATGAATTGCTCACTTGCAAACTAAGTCCTATTATTGGATACTATTTTAGGGGACTCCGAACCAGTAAATGATATTATTCCAAACAAATTTCTAAATTTGGGAAGAGGAAATTTAGGCCAGCTCTTTTGCTTTTGCCCATTTTGTAAAATAGTCTATAGCTATTATGGTGAATTTACAGTTTTCGTGGCCTGGGGGAAGAGGTCCGATGAGGTCTATCCCCTATATTGTGAAGGGCCATGGACTGATCATTTAATGGAGGTAGGCTGGAGGAGCTCAGGGAACATTCGTGAATCTTTGACATTTGTCGCATCTCCTAAGGAGGTCAAGCGTATCCTATTTCATGGTTAGCCAAAAGAAACCTTGTTAGAGGGTCTTTTGAGCCAGTGACCGCCCCTTGACGTGGTTCCCGTAGTGTCTAGCATAAATTTCTTTCAGAACAACATCACAAAGGGGAGCGTCAATGCACCTAAGAAGTGGAGCCGAGAAGCCCTTCTTGTAGAGTGTGTCATCGAGGATACAATATCTAGCAGCTCAAAACCACATGTGACACACCTCTAACCTATCTTCCAGGAGTTCACCATCCCATAGGTAGTTTAATATAGGACTCATCCATGAGTCATGTGCCACGGTAGTTGTCATCACGATTTCTTTCTGCTCAATGCTGGGAAATGGAAGAGTCTCCATAGGTATCGCACTCGAAAACTCCATGTCCCTTGTTGCAGCTAAGTGGGCTAATGCATCTACATGTGTATTTGAGGTTCAAGGGACCTGATTAATCCTATATCCCTAAAATGTATGGAGCAACTCCTAGGCCTTCGGTAGGTAAGCATTCATTCTCAGTCTTTTTGCATGATATTTCCCTTTTATGTGACGAATGACTAATTGGGAGTCGCTAAAGACCTTCACATTCTTAGTCTGCACTTCCCTTACGAGGAAGAGCCCTGCAAGGAGGGCCTCATACTCTGCTTCATTATTGGTTACTTAGAATTCGAGTCTCAGGGCGTAGGAAATTTTGTGCCCTTCTAGGCTGATTAACAGGATTCCTACTCCCGCCTTCTGCTTGCATGAGCATCCATTTGTATAAAGTTCCCACCATGGTCCTTCCGAGGTTTCTACCTCTTCCCCTACGGGTCCAGTGAATTCTGCTATGAAGTCGGCTAGGGATTGTCCCTTGATTACTGACCTCAGTTTGTAATGGATGTTAAACTAGGCAAGCTCAATTGCCTATTTAAGCAACCGGCTCGAAGTGTCTACTTTCTGGAGAGTTTGTGTTAGAGGGTACGACATTAGCACTTTAATGGTATGGGCTTGGAAGTAAGGTCTCAGTTTCTGGGATGCGATGACAAGATAGTAAACAAGCTTTTCCATGGGAGTTTAGTTTTCTTTAGCATTCAACAACTTTTTACTTATGTAATAGATTAAGAGCTACGCTCTATTCTCCTCTCAGATAAGGGCCACATTGATGCCCTGCTAAGACACTCCCAAGTAAAGGATCAGTTTCTCACTGTCCTATGGTTTGGATAACAGAAGGGCTCAGCCCATGTATTCTTTTAGATGTGTAAAGGTGGCTTCACATTCCTCGGTCCATTTAAAACATTTAGCTTTTCTCAGGATGTCAAAGAATGGTAAACATCTGTCTGTTACTTTTGAGATAAACCTACTAAAGGCTACAACCTGGCCAATCAGGCTCTAGACGTCTTTAATTCCACTTAGTGATTTCATGTCGATAAATGCTTTAATTTTCTCGGGGTTTGCTTCTATTCCCTTATCATTGACCATGAACCTAAGGAATTTCCCAAAGGCTACTCCAAACACGCATTTGAGCAGGTTCAACTTCATTGGGAATGCATGCAGGATCCAGAACAGTTTGTCCAGATTCTTTACATGATCTAGGATCTGTCTAGATTTCACAAGCGTGTCGTCTACATAGACTTCCATAGTCTTTCTGATTTGATCTTTGAACATCGTATTCACCAACCGTTGGTAGGTAGCTCCTGCATTTTTGAGCCTAAAAGGCATCACCCTGTAATAGTATAGCCCTCGATTTGTGATGAATGAGGTATGCTCATCGTCTTGTGAATCCATGGGTATTTAATTATACCCGGAGTACACATCCATGAAACTAAGGAGTTGGTGCCCGACTATTGCATCAACAGGTTGGTCAATCCTCGGTAGCGGGAAGCTGTCCTTTGGACAGGCTCTGTTAAGGTCTATAAAGTCAATACATGTCCTCTGTTTTCCATTTTTCTTCCAGACCAAGATAGGGTTAGCTACCCATATTGGGCAATGAGCCTCCGGGATAAATTTGTTTGCTAGTAACTTGTCTATCCTTTCCTTTGGGGTGTGAGAATTCTTTGCTGCTAAAGGTCTCCTTTTCTATCTGACCAGCCAGTCGTGAGGGTCAATATTCAACTTATGCGACATCACCTTGGGGTCAATCCCTACCATGTCCTCATGGCTCTAAGCAAAGACATCCAAATTTGCTTAGAGGAAGTTAACCAGTTGGGTCTTTGTTTCGGAGAGCAAATTTTTCCCAAGCTTCAGGCATTTCTCACAATCTGCTTCGTCAACTCTAACCTCTTTCAAGTTCTTCTATTGGCTTGGCCTCCTTCTCTACTTCTAGGTCTCGTGGGTCTAGATCATGATTAGTTTTATTCAAGCTTGGCTCTTGGGGTTCTTTATTAGAGACTATGTTAATCCTTTTGCCTTTCTCCCTGAGCTTAATAGCGTCCTCATAACATCGTTGGGCTGTGAACTGCTCACCCCATACGCACCTGACCCCATTCAAAGTTGGAAATCAGATTGTTAGTGTCCTGGTAGACATGACTAGGTCCAAGTCATTTATCGCCAGTTGCTGTAGGACTATATTGTAGGTTAAAGGGCAGTCCATGACCAAGAAGTCGATAAGAACTGTGGATTGGCAATCCTTGTCCCTTAAAGTGATGGGGAGTCTGACTCATCTAATGAGGAATATTGTGTTGCCAGTGAAAACAAAAAGAGGTTTGGGTGAGGATTCGAGGTTGTTCTAGGTCACCCCCATCTGTTCGAAGCATTTCTTGTACTTGACAATGACCGAGCTTCCAGTATCCAACATGATCCTCCATACCTCGATGTTGCCAATCTTGGCCCTGATGACAATAGCATCGTTATTAGGGGACTGGATTCCTCGTGCATCATCATCCATGAAGGTAATGCATTTAGAAATCATCCTAGCCTTCTTTGCAGGTTTGTTGAGTTCATGACCCACGGATAAGACGTAGCTCGTGTTTCGGATGTACCATTCCCACAAGCTTTGTGAGGCCCTCGTGATATGTGGTCCTCTATGGATTGTGCAAATGGTTCTGACCACTGTTGCTTGCTCTTGGTCAGTGCTTTGGGAAGGCTGCGTGGTCTGTTGTGGAGGTTGGTGTCCTGCTGGTCGTACTACATAATCTTTCAAATGACCTCTCCTAATGAGGTCCTCAATCACATCTTTAACTGACTTACATTTTAAGGTGTTGTGCCTAACATCATTATGGTAGGCACAAAATCTGTTAGGATCCCTACACTTTGATAGGGTCGGTAGTGGCTTAGGTCACCCGAAGTTCTGCCTATGCTTCTCTGTCATGTATATTCTCTCTAGGGTATCGTATAGGATACTATAATTGTCATAGCGATCTCGAGGTTCGTGTCGCTCAGTCCTGACTTTCTTTGTGGGTTGGAAGCCCACCTCGTTGATCTGGCCAATACTATTTTTGCTACAGCTATTCCTTTTTCCATCTCGACCGGAAGCTAAGTGACCGACGTCACCCTGTCCCTCGGCTTTTTTTAGACCAAAAGTCTCTTTCCATCGAATTTCTTTTGCAGCTCACTCGTAGAACTCTCTTAAGCTTTTCACCGGTGACTTGTATATACTTTCACATAACTTTCCGTCTCTACGGAGCCTCGCTGAGATCACCGTTAGGATATTGTCGTCGGAAGGACTCTCTATGTTATTAACTTCGCACTGAAATCTTGTGATGTAGTCTTTTAATGATTCATCCTTCCTCTGGAAAATGGTTGCCAAGTGGTAGGATAGTGCAAGTTACTTCTTAAGGGCTCTGTATTGGTCGATGAATCCGTCCTAGCATTCCCCCCAGTTGTTGATGCTACAGGCTGGAAGACTTTTGAACTAAGCTTACAGCACATCCCCAAGGGTGGCCAGAAAGACTTGACATTTGACCAGAGAATTATTGGTTCGGAGGTCTATCTGGATGTTGAAGGCATCCAGGTGATCATACAGGTCGCCTATATGGTGGGATTGGCTGGACCTTGAAGTGATGGGGGAGAGGTTCCATCTAAATTTCCCTGGAAAGTGAAGTCCTTCCTTCATAATGACCTGATCGATCCTATGTTGAGGGACATTTTTCTAGTCTTTGTACCCTTTGCATCAATTCCTTGATCATTTGATCCTGAACTTCAGATCGCTGGTTCTTATCACTGTCTTGGCCTACTTTCGAGCCTTTAGTGTGGTGTGAACTCTCAGCTCGCTGGTTTCTTCCATTCTCACAAGCTCGTTGTCCTTCCATTTCAAGTCATGATCTGAAGGAGTGGCCCAAATCTTCCCCTCAAGCTCCTTCCTTGGCTAGCTTTTGCCTTCGCACCAACGTCTCTGTTTGTGGCTGTTGAACCACTTTCATGACTGGAGTGACTTCGCCTTGTTCTTGTGCCCTTTGTGTGTGTACTTGAGCCAATGTCTCGACCGCATTAGCAAGCCTCTTTACTATACTCTCAAGCGCCTCTTGACATTGGCGCAATGCCTGCACACCTTTGGCCTCTAGGAGAGTGGAGGAAGCACTTGCTAGGACTAGGTTTTCATCCTCGGGCGTATCTTGTGGCTGTTCTTCATGGCCAGCAAGTTGGTTAGTAGCATCATGCGAGTTCTTAGTTACTCTTCCTCTTGCCATTGCTATTGATGAATGAATGAATGAACAAGAAAGCAGTTTGGTCCCACCTGGTGTGCCAAAATGTTGACGGTCCATTTTGGTAATCGGTCAACTAGGGATCCCTAGAACCAAACTGCCGCTAAAGAAGTGAGAAAGTGCTATGAAGTAGAAAAAGGTTTAGTGGAAAGGAAAAGAGAACAAGGAGATTTTTATTGTGGTTCAGCAAAAGTTCGGTTGACCCCTACGTCCACGGTGCTTATATTAGTTCTTTGTAATTGCCTTAGCAAGGATACATATATCAATGGCTATTTTGGTAGAGTTTCTGCTTATATCTTTTTTCTCTCTTCTTATGTTATGGCTCCCCCTCTTATTTATAAAGGATGGGAGGGTTACAAGCTGTAATTTGTCACTGTAAAACTATGATTACATTTGTATTGAGCATTTAATGCTAGATACCAAATAATAAATGCGGGACAAATCATTGTCAGACTTAGGGGGCTGAGTTGCGGGTTGGTAGAATGCTTAGACTGTATCTGTCAGACGTAGACTGTTTCCTATGGCACCAGGGGGGAGCTCGCTGCTGCTCTGATTGGTGAAGACTTTTAAGCTCGCGATATGTGATCTGCAACTTGGTTCCAGCGAGCTCATTCTAAGTTCGGTCTCTTTACATTGGTCCGAATTCTTCAGGCTTCTACTGATCTGTTTCTTCTTATCCAGAAAATGCTCATAACATAAATAAATACTATGGCATGCATAAACAGAAACAAAAGGAAAGAGGTGCTCTCCTTCACAGTTGTGATTTGTATTACATATATAAAGAAATATAATCATGAGTCTTACATATATGAAAATAATTAAAAAAACTTTCTTAATTTGGGAGTATAATACTTGGAATTTTTCGATAATGCATTCGTTGGATTTAAATGTAACCCATTGTTTTGCGTGCCTAACCCTTTGGGAAGACCTTATGGTCATCGTTGGAATATTAAATTTTCTTGATTTATACTGTTTAACAATTTTAAAAATAGAATGCAGAGGAATGGAAAGCATAGGAATAACCCAATTCATTGAATGGAGAGGTTACTAAGAAATAACCAAAAGTGGTTGTAGTCTTTGAGCGCATTTGCCAGGCAAAACTTTTCCTTTTCTCGTCAAAAGTAGTCTTCTTTTACACTCCTTTATGCAAATTGAAAAAAAAAAAAAAAGACAAATGTCAGCCATTTCTAAAGATTAAATACCTTATTTTGTTTAATGAAAAGTAGCTCAATAATACAACTAATTATTCACATAATTTTTGTTTCAGTATTAACCACCTTTGATTACTAATGAATCAATAATACCAGTCAGCCTTTGATTATAGAAAAAAGTCCCACATGGATATTGTTCATAAACAAAAAGAGAGAGTAAACATAAATGTAGATTTTTTGTTTGTTGATAACTATGTAGCAATTAGAAAGGGTCTACGTATGCTGGAACCAAGAAACTTCCTCATGCAATTATAAGGGCCCGTTTGGATGAGCTTAAAAAAAGGATTTTTTATATAATACTTTTTTTTTAAAAGGACTTTAATTAAAAGTTAAAGCTATTTTACGTTTCGATGAAGTATTTAAAAAGGACTTTTAAATAAAAAAGTCATTTGGATGTAAAAATAAAAAGTACTTTTTTATGAGTAAAATTACTG
>JANHAO010028610.1:0-10566 GCA_026873985.1 Saraca asoca
CTTTTTAGTTATTTTTCAACATCCAAAACTAATAAGTAGTGATGTAAAACTCGTTTGGGGTTAACAATATCCTTTAAGGCTAACAGATTTGATTTTAATCTTTCCAGCTCTTCTTTATACCTATTAGTTAGTGAGTTTTTTAATTTTTTTTCCAGCAGTCCATGTCATATTTACATCAGAGTTTATTTTCCAGTGAAAACTATAAAAGAGAGATGAGTGACAAAGAGAAGTCAAAATTGTGGAAAAATCTGAAGTTATTTGCAAATGGCGTCATGAACATTTGGAGAAAATTATGAAGGTTTATTACGGTATATATGGTGCAACTTACCTGAAATTATTTCTTCACAACTCTGACAGTTCATAGAGCTCATTATATACATCACCTTTTTTAACATATGTTACATGGTATCTTTTAGATGAACTTTATATTTCATTTTTGGCTGATTTTTCTATTTATTGGAGGCTTTGCACTCAAGTCTCTTTTAAAGCCTCCGTGGCCGCTTGAAACCAAATCGATGGCATTTGTACACGAGTTTCTGCTGCATAAGGATTATGGAAAGTTCCCGCATATAGACTGTGAATTAGAAGGACGATGTAGGTTTTTTTACAGGTGAATCTATGCAGTGTTTTTTTAGTTCTTGTTAAGGAAAATGTACAAAATCTTCCCTTTAGCTTGAGGCAATTGAGATTTACATCTCACCATTTAATTTTTACAATTAACCTTATAAGAATTAAGATTCAAAATTTGTTCTATGTACTGGATTATATGCAAATTTGAAATTCAAACAGAGAACTTGAACCCAAAGTTTCCTTCATCAAACTACCAAAGTAAAGAGCAGATGGCTTATATATGTAAACCATTTGACAGCCTAACATGCTTTATAGGAACGTTGTGCAATAGCTATACTTTCCAGACATAGTACGACACTATTTTCATTTGAAGGAACTGCAAGCTTTCTGAAGCAAATGCTGAACATTGTATATGATCCCAGTGCACTTAACTGATGTTACTATGAAATTCCCGAGACAGTAGACTTACTGTAACAGATGAAAGTAAATGATCCTAGTGGCAACAGAAATTAAACAATGCTGTTGGAAGGCATATATACTTGCATCATCAGCATTAAAATCAGGAACCCCATGTGGATTTGTTCCATTTCCAGAAGAATCTTTCATCATAGTAATTCCACTTGGGGCAAGAGGGCTACTTGGGGTAGCAGGCCCCACAGAAGCTGCACCAATACTGTTATCAAATAATGATACAATGGACCATGCAAAGGACTCTTTGCAAGGCATGATTTGAGACCACACCTGCAATTTTTGTTTTTCCTTCTCAGTCAAATGCACCTGCCCAAGTAGAGAAAAATTAGATTAAGGACCCATTCTCCTACCATCAAACATGTCATTTAGAAGCACATCAATCATAAATTAACTGGTAGTTCGATTTGTCCAATTTTTACATTATTGCACTATATAACCCACAACCATATCCATGCAATTCAGGGCAACTTACAGAATGAGTTAAAAAAACAGAATCAGCAACTTCATTCTTAAAAGCCAATAAAAAATGCTACAACCGACCACAAGAAATTGTGCTATGAGCACATTCTGACCTAAGCATTTAGCCTAATCATATTTACTATGCTGCTGAAGTAGGTCTGTTAAGTAAACTACAAACGGGCCATCAAACGCATACAGATTTTAAACAAAATACATTAGCAGAGTATGGCACATGCTTCTCTCCCCAACTCTTGCCTCATTTCTCCACTATCTCTTGTAGTGACAGTGGGAACATAGTTTTACCTTTGAGACATGCAACAATTGAATTATTTTTGGAAATCTAAAAGTTGATGAGAGATCTGCAGAAACTTTGAACCATTCTCAAGCAAATACAATTCAAATGAATTTTTTATAAAATAAAAGAATCATCTTAAGGTGACAAAAGAGGTACAGATATTAGTTTGTAGCAGCTTACCTTCTCAAAGGCCTCCATAAAATCATTGGATCATATGGCTTTGGTGGGATATGCTCTGAGTTCCATGGCGGGTTATACCACCTTCTTAGTCCACCTGCAAACACAATGGGCATTGCATATAATGATACATAATGAATATTGAATATAATATCTGGAAAAAAAAAAAAATATACGCACACAAAAGGATGAGAGTTCCAAAAGTCATAAATACATAGACCTAAATGAATTGTAACTTATAATTTATTTACATGTACAATTTACAAATTAGAGCATTCATACCCTGCTTGCTGGAATATGTGTGCCCAGGTGTAAAAGATATGAATCTCTTGCAATCATCACTGAAGTTTTCGTTTCAGATGCAAACCAATATATAGATAATATATTCTTTGACCGATGATCCAAACTCCATAGTATAAAACAAGCATGCCAATTAACTGCAAACAAACATGTCAAATCAGGTGAGTTAGGGAAATATGTATTTTCTATCCAAATGGGCTTAAACTGAGAAATAGCGTACTAAATTTAGATGCTGAGGCACCAACCAGATTGAGGCAAAAATGCCAAATGAAAATTTAAGCTTTTCCTTTCAATGTTCAAAGAAAATCATTTAAACAGATAAAAAAGTAAGGACATGGTCGATTTACAACTCTATAGGTGAATTCAGTCTACGGTATTCCATTATTTTCCTGCCACATGCTCAAAATGTAGATCTCTATGGAAAAAAACTATCATTAATGTTCAACCACAACATTAAACATAGGCTTTCTACTATTGATAAATGGGATAAACAAAGCAGCAAATCCTAATATACCAGGGTGAGGCTACATACCATCAAGACCCCAACCCAGTTATAGTGGGGTAATGCCAATAGCATCATGAGCTGCAATAAAACTCTTATCTCGTTTGTCAAAAGGACAAAGGAGAACATCCCATCCTACATATCGACAAAGTCTTCTCCATATTCTTCATATTGATATTACCAATGATCATTTTAAGTAAATCACTCGTCATACACATATGAACAAGGAACCTTTTTAAGATCTTACAAAAACTCATTCATCATTGGAAAAGTATTACAGAGCACATAGTCTCAATTCTATCTTCCACACTTTTTGATTTGTAAATATAAATGTGAAGTTCAATGCTTCAAATATACTCTTTATTTTACCTCCATCATAAATGAAGAGTTGTAGAAGACAAATACCAGAAGAGTGAAAAGAATTGACAAAAAGAGAGTATTTGCATCATATGGACATCTCAAACAAGTGTAATATCTACCAAATATCATGGGGAAAAGGGAAAAATCAAAAAGACCACCTACCATAGAAGTGAGAAATAAGTTTAACCGCTAGATGTTCTTGCCTGCAATCGTCACCACTCTTTACAATTACCTTTATGAAAAAGAGAAAATGGTGCTATTATGGGTATTTTCCGGAAGCATATTTTAGGCTGGTCAAGGTCCAATAGGAGGCCTAGTTAGTCAGATGGAAGCCCAAATCAGAGTTCAAGGTCGCTGAGTGAGGACCTCAAATCGTCGGGCACGAGCTGGAGACACCTCGCAAAGTCACGAGCAGAAGAGTGCAACTCGCTGAGAAGGCTTTCAACGCCTCAGCGAGAAGCCCACTACTCTCAAGAGAACGACCAGGCACACATGACAAGGCCAGCCAGAACCATTAGCTCGCTCAACTTCTAACTCGCCCACTAGCAACAAATACTTGTACGGAGCCCAGTCAGCAACCCAAGGCACACGTTTCCTACTGACAGCTCAGCCTCCAAACCTACAAATTAGCTTCCCAAAAATTCATCAATGATTTGCACAGTATTAATTACCCGACGCCAAGCATTAAATGCTCGGAACGACGGAAATAATCATTTTGTTGCTTATGAAATTACATTTGTAAACCTCCCCTTTCTATAAATAGAGAGGGGAGGTCCCTATATACAAAGAAGAAGAAAATAGATACATGCAGAAACTGTACCAATGTTGAGAAAGAGTACTGTTCACCTAGAGAAAACTTTGTTGTTGTATTCACATTCTATAAACACAATCCCTTCAGTGTATAATAAAGGATTAACGTGGACTTAAGGGCCAAATTGGCTTTAGCCGAACCACGATAAATTCCTGGTGTTGCTATTTCTTCTTCTCTTTTAATATCTTCTTTCACTATTTTCTATCAAATTTAACTTGCAATCAGGAGTAACACTGAACTCAACTAGTTGATCGGATTTTGATGTCAACATTTTGGCACTAGAAAGAGGGCCCCCACTGCACATTCTTTATTTTCAGTCTCTGATAAGCTGTTTCAGACACAATGGCAAGAGGAAAAACTACCAGGAGTGCCAAAATTCTCACTGGCCAACCCGAAGGTCAGACACAACAGCGGAATACAGCTGCTCCCACAGCAGGTGCCAACACCAGCACAACCCCCTTTGTCTAACACCAACCCATAGCCCACGAAACTGATGAGACTCAGACTTGGCAACAGTGCCAAGAGGCACTTGACCGGCGCCAGGAAGCACTGGAGAATATAATGAAGGAACTGGCTGATATGGTCCGAGTATTGGCTCAAACACGTGCCCAAGGTGCACCAAGGCAGGATGAAGTGGTTGCACCCGAGAACGGACGTCATCAGTTAAGGCCTCAACACGAAGAGCAAGCCAGAGTTGAATGTCATCGAACCGGATCGCTTCGCTCGTCCAATTCACGGCTAAGGTCTGAAGTCCACCAGGATCGGGAGGACAAGGAAGATGATCGCCAAGGTGAGAGCTCGCATGAAACCGACAGTAAGCAAGAAACGGATTGCGACTTGTCTGATCGCGAGCACGACAAGAAGCACAGGACTTCTGATCAACATTCTTGCAGTAAGCGAGAAGAAAGGAGTCGAAAGACCTCCAGTCAACGGTCTAAGTCTCGAGACTCGATGGTCGAAGAATTGCTCTAGAGGATGGAACAATTGGAGAAAAATTTTGCATCCCAGGGGAACCGAGAGTCCCATGAGGAAAGAACTCCACTCTCTTGCCAGATCGAGACGGAGCCCTTTTCCCGTAGATTTAAGATCCTAAACATTCCCCTCTACAATGGGGATAGAGATCCTTACAGCCACCTGGACGCTTTTAACGTTCAAATGGACCTGCAAACCTCCAATTCGCTCGTGAAGTGCCGAGTCTTCCCAACTACACTTGGAGAAGTACCACACACGTGGTTCAGAAGTCTTCCAGCTTACAGCATAAGGAGCTAGGAGGAATGCCAGACTAAGTTCCTTAATCAGTATAGAGCGTTGAAGAGGCAGCTCACCCCCTCCTGCCACTTAGCCACGATCTTTCAATGAAAAGACAAATCGCTCAAGGACTACATCACCAGGTTCCAGCAAGAAGTCAGTAATGTGGACAATCCGTCCGACAAGAGTATCCTCACAACAATTTTGGCTGAACTTCAAAAAAACGGAAAGTTATACAAGGACATATACAAGTCCCCTGTCAAGAGTCTGGGTGAATTTTATGAGAGAGCTGCCAAGGAAATCCAATGGGAGGAAACCTTCAACCCAAAGAAGCCGAACAAGAAAGAAGAAGCCGGTACCTTAAACCAAGGCAAGAAAAGAAGTGGAGGCGAGAGCTGCAAAGAAGGCCAAAAAGGGGGCTCTGGAGGCCAAACTGCAAAGAAGGCCCAAAGTGAACAATTCCAGTCTCAACGTCGCTACGATACCTACATTGTGTTGTCAGATGCCCCATATGCGATCAAGTGAGACAACAAAGACTTGGGCAGACCAAGGTCAATGAAAACCCCTATTGAAAAGAGGAACCGTAATAAATTTTGTGCCTACCATAGCGAGGTCGGGCATAACACATCAGACTACTGGGCGTTGAAAGATGCCATTGAAGACCTCATCAAAAGAGGCCGCCTAAGAGATTACGTGGTGAAATCCCCGGGGCAGCGACCCCCGCTTCCCCAGTAACCTACATTGCAATGCCACCAAACTCCTGAGTATGAGCAGATGCCCTCCATGAGGATCATCTTCACCATACATGGTGGACCTCATATTGCGGGCACCTCAAACCGATCACATGATCATTATGTGCAAGCGACAGGGTGGGTCCTTTTGACGAGTCACATGGAGCATGAAAGGCTCACCAAGAAGGCCAAGATAGCTTCAGATAGCATTTCCTTTATGAAAGAGGACGCATAAGGGGTCCACTACCCTCATAAAGAAGCGATCGTCATCCGGGCAAAAATCAGCAATGCCGAAGTCAGAAGAATAATGGTGGACACTGGGAGTTCCATAAACATAATGTACAAAGGGTGCTTCGACAAGATAGGCATGAGCACGAGTTAACTGGACCCATCACCTGAGCCCCTATATGGTTTCATAGGAGATGAAATACTCCCAGTGGGACGAATCAAACTCTTACTTACTTTAGGAGATCGTGACAGGCAAGCAACCATCATGGCAGACTTTCTAATTATAAACTGTCCCTCAGCTTACAATGTGATGCTGGGACAACCTGCCATGAACGACTTTGACATGGTGGCATCAATCAGGATGCTTACCATCA
Source organism: Saraca asoca (assembly GCA_026873985.1). Lineage (NCBI taxonomy): Eukaryota > Viridiplantae > Streptophyta > Magnoliopsida > Fabales > Fabaceae > Saraca > Saraca asoca. The sequence goes on from JANHAO010028610.1 coordinate 6,527, forward strand.
AGTTCTTGACCCCGAGCAGAATTGGATGCGTATGAGGAGAGCAGCAAGTAGCCCAGTGCTACTCTAAAAAGGCAGTCAAACTCGGGGTTCAAAGGAAGAAAGTGAATGTTGTGTCTGGGGGAGAGCCCCGAGTGACGAGTGAAAAATAGGTCAGTTACGACCTCGACCCTCGAGAGGTGGACACTGAGCGAGCCACCGACCGATTGAGGAACTGGAAGATGTGCAAGTAAGCGAGGCGGACGAGCAGAGGTGCCTCAAGTTGGGGAAATGCCTACCACCTGATACGAAAGCACAATTGACGAATTTTCTCAAGGCAAATGTGGACATTTTTTCCTGGAACCATGAAGATATGGTGGGTATCGATCCAAGTATAATGTCACATAGACTAAACATTGACCTCCAAGCCAAGCCAGTTTGCCAGAAGAGAAGACCAATGACCGCCAAGCACTACGTGGCGCTTAAGGAAGAGGTGGACAAGCTCTTAGCAAACAATTTTATTCGAGAGGCACGATACCCCACTTGGGTGGCCAACCCCGTCCTCATTAAGAAGAAGAATGGGAAATGAAGAACGTGTATTGACTTCACACACTTTAATAAGGTGTGACCCAAAGATAGTTTCCCTTTGTCGAGAATAGATCATCTCGTGGATGCAACGGCTGGGCACGAACTCCTTAGCTTCATGGATGCCTACTCAGAGTACAATTAAATTCCAATGGCCACACAGGACAAAGAGCATACCTCATTCATCACTGATCACAGACTGTACTGTTACAAAGTGATGCCCTTTGGACTTGAAAATGTGGGGGCAACCTATCAGCGATTGGTGAATATAATATTCCGAGAACATATTGGTAGGACCATGGAGGTATATGTGGATGACATGCAGGTGAAATCCAAACAGCTCGTCGATCACATCTGCGACCTTGACGAGATGTTCCAAACACTGAAAAGGTATCAGATAAAGCTGAACCCGCACAAGTGCGCATTCGGAGTAACCTCGGGCAAGTTCCTCAGCTTCATAGTAAATAATAGAGGGATCGAAGCAAACTCGGAGAAAATCAGGGCACTACTCGATATGCGTTCTCCCACAGGCCTGAAAGACGTCCAAAGCTTGAACGATCAGATTGCTGCTCTTAGCAGATTCATTTCGAAAGCAACGAATAAGTGTGTTCCCTCCTTCAATGTCCTCAAGAGGACAAAGAGGTTCAAATGGACCCCAGAATGCGAGGTCGCATTCTAGAAACTTAAGACGTATCTCGGGCAAGCACCTCTCCTCTCCAAGCCGAAAGAGGGTGAAAGATTAACCATGTACTTAGGAGTATCCCAACATTCTGTGAGCACGACATTAACGCAAGAAGAGGGAGGAATTCAACTCCCCATCTACTATGTAAGCAAAAGATTGCTGGATGCAGAAACAAGATATTCACCCATGGAGAAGCTCGTCTACTGCCTGGTCATCATCTCAAGAAAGCTACGACCCTATTTCCAAGCCCACAGCTTTCAGGTCCTCACCTAATACCCACTGAGACAAGTTCTGTAAAAGACAGATGCCTCAGGACGATTGCTTAAATGGGCAATAGAGCTCGCATAGTTCGACATTGAGTATAAGCCTAGAACAACTATTAAAGGGCAGGCACTGGCTGATTTCATTGCCGAATTCACAGGCCCCTTACAAAATGAATTAGAGGTCTCTGAGGCCTCATGGTGGGAACTGTTCGTTGATGGGTCGTCTAGTGACCAGAAGGTCGGAACAGGAATAATTCTTATCAGTCCAAAAGGACATAAGGTCTTCAGTGCCTTAAGGTCTGGCTTTAAGGCCACGAACAATAAAGCTGAATATGAGGCCTTATTGATAGGCTTACGACTAGCCAGAGAGGTGCATGCCGAGAAAATGAAGATTTTCAATGACTCGCAATTAATTGTTTGTCAAATAAAGGGTGAATACCAAGCTCGAGGGCAAAAAATGATGAGATACCTCCAAAAAGTCCAAGAGTTGTTAGGCTCCCTCCAACAATTCGAGATCACTCAGATCCCGTGAGCTTAGAATGCACACGCTAATGCTTTGGCTCATTTGTCTACCGTTGATGATCTGGACCTCATAGGAGTGATCCCGGTAAAGATCCTTCCATCCCCAAGTATCGAACATCAAGACGTTGTCATGGCGATCGCCAAAGTGCCCAACTCCTGGATGAATCCAATCTCGAACTACCTGCAGAACGAAAGGTTACCAGAAGGTAAACTCAAAGTGCGACGTCTGCGAGCTCGTGTAGCCAGATACTGCATCTATGGTGACATACTTTATAAAAGAGGGTTCACAACCCCACTTTTGAATAAATGGCGAAGACTGCAACACCATCTTGGAAGAGATTCACGCAGGACATTGTGGGAACCATGCTGGGAGTTATCCTTGGCACAAAAGGCCCTTCGACAAGGATTCTACTGGCTGACCATGAAGCAAGACACTATCGACTTCGTCAAGAGGTGTGACAAGTGCCAGAGGTTCGCAAAGGTGCCACGAGCCCTACCAGCCTACTTGAAGCAGATGACAAGCCCATGGCCGTTTGCAATTTTGGGGATAGACCTGATCGAACCACTTCCTAAGGCACGGGGAAATTGCAAGTATGTAATGGTGACTATAGACTACTTTACCAAATGGGCGGAGGCAAAGAAAGTCACTGAGATCTCGTCTTCTAAGGTCAAAAAGTTTGTATGGAACAACATCATTTGCAGGTTCAGGGTCCCTCAGCAAGTCGTTACTGATAACAGGACCCAATTTATTAGTGAGCAATTCATCAAGTTTTACGACGACCTCAAGATTGTGAAAAGCTTCACAGTCGTAGACCACCCACAAGCCAATGGGCAGGTAAAAGCCGTCAACAAGATCATCAAGAAGATCTTGAAGACTAAACTAGAGGCTAAAAAGGGAGCTTGGGCGAACGAATTACAATCGGTACTATGGGCCTAAAGGACCATGCCTTGCAGCTTCATAGGGGAAACCCCCTTTTCGATGGTATACGGGTGCGAGGCAATGATCCCAGCAGAACTTGAGGTCGCTACACAGCGAAGAGTCACTTTCAACCTAGAGGACAATGGCCAGCTGCTCGCCATGAGCTTAGACCTTCTGGAGGAAGCGAGAGAAAAAGCTAGTCTCAGGATTGCAACCCATCAAAACGGATAGCGAGGTATTATAACCGTAAAGTACGAGCTCGAAAGTTCAAACCCGATGATCTTGTCCTGTGCCTCGTCCTCCCCGAAGCTCGTAAACCCAGCGATGGGACCTTAGGACCGAACTGGGAAGGTCTGTACATTGTCAAAAGGGTCGTGAGTGATGGAGCCTACCATCTAGCGGATATGAACAGAGTAGAATTTCCCCACGCTTGGAATGCCAAACACCTCCGCCGTTACTATCAATAAGTGTCTTGGTACTCTATAGTCGATTCATTGTAAATATGAATGTAATTCTTTGAATTCTTTGTGAAATAAGATCAGAGATTTCTATGCGAAGTTGTATATTATACGGCGCGACAATAGTTAACATAGCATGTCAAATACTTATCCAAGCATGAGCAAACAAAATTCACGCATTCAAGCACAAAAACAATAAGGAGAAATGAGTTCGGCTTCATCACAATAAAGTTGTACGAGTTGTTCATAAAGTTCATTACAAGTGTCAGGAGCATCAAAAAGCAAAAGTTACATAGTTCTTGTTCTAGGAGGATAGAGCTTTAGTAGCTGAGCTTTCATCAGACCGAGGAGCAGGAGTAGAAACATCAGAAGCTCCAACCTATGTTGCACGGACACCGACACGCGGACACGGAGAAACGCGGACACGGACATGGGGATACGACATTTTCAAAAAATATAGGACGCCGACACTTAGGGGATACGAGTAAATAATAAAAATATAGGGGTACATTTATAAATATTAAAAAATATTGTACTTATTTGTAAATATATATATATATTGTAATTATTATTTTTTCATATGAAAATAAGTACTCATAATATTAAATAACAGGGTATAACAAATAATAAGCTGA
>JANHAO010028611.1:0-10650 GCA_026873985.1 Saraca asoca
CTGATTAAAAATTTTCATGAATTGCTGTGGGTGATTACCACCAAAGTGGGATTACTCATATTAGTTTATGAAATTTTTAATATTAGAGGAGTGTTTCTAGTTATTGCATAAAATTGTCTGCCCAAAGGGGGTTATTGTGTGTTTTAATTGGGAGCTTTAATAATGGATGCAGTTATCAAGGAATGTATTAGTCTAGAAAATTTATCTACCCAAAGGGGATGGATTTTCAAATCTAGTGTATTCTCATTGATTAACTCACCTGAGATTCTAACCATGGTTGCACATTCTGCCTAAAGACGAATGTGTGATGTTAAGCTAGCCTCACAGTGATAGCTTATTTTAATTTGAAGTTGAATCTTGCCTTTATTGTTTATTCTGATGCATTCCTGTTGCGTGATAGTAGTTACCTTTTCAATGAGTAACCATTCTAGATCAATCGAAATGCTAATTGGATCAAACTATAGCAAATGGAAGTAGGACATAGAGTTTTCACTAGGAATTACTGATTCAGTTATGGCTCTAAAAGAGGATAGGCCTATTGTTCCTGATGAAGGGGGAACACATGAACAGAAAGAACTTTTGGCTAAGTGGAAAAGGTCCAATAGGCTCTCCTTGATTATAGTTAAAAGGATAGTTTCTGAGCATTTACTAAGTGGTTTGCCTGAAACCACAAGTGCAAGATAATTCCTAACTGCTCTAAGCATTAGATACCAAGTATCCTACAATGCTGAAGTCAGATATATGATGAAACAGTTGATTGACATGAAGTATGACAACATTGGGGAGTAAGGGAATTCATTCTGAAAAATGGTTCATCTTAAGACTAAGTTGAAAGCCCATGACATTGACCTGAATAAAAAACTACATTGTCTCTCATGTCCTAAATTGCCTACCTGTTGAGTTCACCTAAATTAAAACAGCCTGTAATACCTTTGGTGAGAAATGGACCACTAATGAGTTAATTACAAAGTGTGTGGCTGAGAAAGAGAAACTAAAGAAAAAGAGGAGTGAAATGTCCTTATTGATTGTTCAAGGTAAACCCTATTCTGGCAAAGGCAAAGGTAATTAGAAATGTAAGAAAAATCAATCTGCAAATCATAATAAAAATCAAGATTCAAAAAAATCAGGCAATGATCGGAACCGCAATGTTAGAGGTCCAAAATTGGATAATTTCAAGAAATCTATCTGGTGCTTCTGGTGTAAGAACAAAGGGCACAAAAAGGGTGAATGTGCAAAAGTCAAGGCTTAGATTGAATACAAGCAGAAATCAGGAGGTAATCCTTTAGCTTTTGATTGTTTGAATCCAACCTAATTGATGTGCCTATTAATTCTTGGTGGCTTGATAGTGGTTCTACAACCCATGTTGATGTGTCTTTATAGGGGTTCACATACCTAAGGAAACCTGGAATGAAAGAAAGCAAATTGAGGGTGGGAACCGATCTTGAAGTCACAGTGGAGTCAATTGGTGATATTAGCCTAGTGTTAGCATTAGGATTTGAACTTGTTTTAAAAGACACTTTTTATGTACCTTCCTTTAGAAGGAACTTGATTTCTGTTTGTTGTTTGACAATATTGGTTTTAATGTTTCTTTTGACAATGGAAAAATAAATTTGATGTTAAATTCTCAAATTGTAGATTGTGGATCGTTAGTAGATGGTTTATACAAATTTTCTTTAGCTTCTGATAATATTTTCACATCGCTTCATGTTGAAAATTCTATTGCTAAAAGATCTAAAATTAAGGAAAAATCCTTTTTGTTATGGCACAAGCACTTAGGTCACATTTCTAAGAAAAGAATTGAAAGATTAATTCAAGAAAATGTTTTACCTCCCTTAGATTTTAGTGATTTAGGCACTTGTGTTTATTACATTAGAGGAAAATTTAATAAAACCAAAAGGAAAAGTGCAACAAGAAGTTTAAGTCTTTTGGAAATAATTCACACTGACATCAGTAGACCGTTGTCTCCAACTATTTGTGGTAACAAGTATTTTATCATTTTCATTGATGACTTTTCTCGATTTGGTTATCTCTATTTGATTAGAGAAAACTCTGATGCACTTGATAAATTTAAAGTCTTTAAGACTGAAGTAGAGAAACAATTAGAAAAGATCATCAAGATAGGGAGGTCTGATCATGATAGAGAATATTATGGCAGATATGATGCTGTTGGATAGCATATAAGCCCATTTGCAAAATTCTTACAAGATTATGGAATAGTTCCACAATACACCATGCCTGGGAGTCTTGAACAAAATGGTGTAGCCGAAAGGATTAATCGTACATTGAAAGACATGATGAGAAGTATGATGAGTAGGTCAAACTTGCTAGAATTCCTATGGGGTGAAGCCTTGAAGACTGCACTTTACATTCTAAACAAAATTCCTAGCAAATCCGTTCTTAAAACACCTTTTGAACTCTAGACAGGTAGAAAGCCTAGCCTAAACCATCTTCGTGTCTGGGGTTACCCTGCAAAAGTGAGCATCTATAATCCCATGGAGAAAAAAACAGACTCAAACAAGTCGTTGATATTTCATTAGATATCTGGATCATGCAAAAAGGATACAAGTTCTATTAACCTAGTAGGGGTAATAGGATCATGGAATCACTGAATGCAAAATTTCTGGAGCTTAATGTGGCGGATACTGTTGTTCCACCAGTTGAGACTAGTGCTGCTTTGCTAGAGACAGTTTCCTTGCCTTTACAGATTTATCAAAACCATGCCTTACCTACAACTCCTGTTAAAGTTGATATTCTAGTAGAAAATGTAACTGATACTCCTATTGTGGTTGAGGTTCCCCACCTACTAAAAAAATGTGTGGGAGCTTGTTGAACTACCAAAAAATTGTAGGCCAATTGATTGCAAATGATTTTTTAAAAACAAAGAAAGATTTAAAGGGGAAGATAGAGAGGTTGAAAGCTAGATTTGTAGTGAAAGATTTTACTCAAAAAGAGGGCATTGACTTCAATGAAACCTTTTTGCCGATATCAACTAAACATTCCTTTAGAATTATTATGGCTTTAGTGGCTCATTTCAATTTAGAATTACATTAGATGGATGTCAAAACAGCCTTCTTGAATGGTAATCTAAGTGAAATGGTGTATATGCGACAACCTGAAGGTTTTCAATCAAGCGGTAATGAGTAGTTGGTGTGTAAGTTGAACAAGGTAATTTATGGCTTGAAACAGGCTTCAAGACAGTGGTATCTAAAGTTTGATGAAGTGGTGACTTTCTTAGGTTTTGAAGAAAATAGGGTTAATCAGTGTATATACCTTAAGGCCAGTGGGAGCACGTTAATTTTTCTCGTTTTGTATGTGGATCACATTTTGCTTGCCAACAATGATCTTGGTTTGCTTCATGAGACCAAGCATATGTTGATACAATTCTTGGACATGAAAGATCTTGGAGAAGCATCTTTTATGTTAGGGATTGAGATTCATAGAGACAGATCAAGTGGTATGCTTGGATTGTCTCAGAAAGCTTACATTAATCGAGTCTTGGATTGATTCAACATGTAGAATTATAAACCCGGAGATGTTCCAATAATTAAAGGTGACAAGTTCAACAAAGATCAATATCCTAAAAATGAGCTTGAGAAAGCAGAGATGAAAGATAAATCTTTTGCTAGTGCATTGGGGAGCTTGATGTATGCTCAAGTGTGCACTAAGCCTAACATTACTTTCATAGTTGGCATTTTGGGGAGATACCAGTCTAATCCTAGTAGAGATCACTGGATAGTTGCTAAGAAAGTAATGAGATATATGCAAAGGATTAAAAACTACATGCTTGTATATAGAAGAGTTAACAAATTAGAGATCGTGGGGTATTCTGACTCAGATCTTGCTGGATGCCCTGATGATAGGAAATCAACCTCAGGTTATATTTTTATGATGGCCAGAGGTGTGATATCCTGGAAAAGCAAAAAATAAACACCGGTTGCCTATTTTACTATGCAAGCAGAGTTTATTACCAGTTGTGCTACTGCAACCCACGCTATTTGGCTAAGAAATTTGATGACAGGACTTCAAATTGTGGATTCCATTGCTAGGCTACTAAGGATCTACTATGATAACAGTGCTGCTGTGTTTTACACTAAGAATAAAAAGATTACCAGTGGTTCAAAGTATTTGAAATTGAAGTACTTGACTGTAAGGGGTCTTGTGAAAAATGGAAGTATAGAAGTTGAACACATTGACACAGATTCCATGTTGGCTGATCCCTTAACCAAGGGACTCAAGCCCATTGTGTTTAAAAAGCATGTGGAAAACATGGGCATTGTGAGTTCTTTTGATGTTCTTGGTTAGTAGGAGGCTTGTCAATGATGTCCTTTGGTTATCATGTTAGATTGTAATAATTGGAAATGTTGAGTTGACATATAAATGATTTAATAAGCAATTGAAAATACATTGTTCATATTATTGTTTTCATACAAATAATTTTGTATTTTCATTATTGAATTTTGAAACTCAGTGTAGTTGGGACCACCATGCCCGTGGTTGACGCCATATTGGAGTTTGAGGCATGATGGTTCTCCATGAACCATACCATTTTGAAATTCGGTGTCGTTGGGACTACTGTTCCCGTGGTTGACCCATATTGGAGTTTGAAGCATGATGGTTCTCCATGAATCATACAATTTCTCTAGCTTTAAAAGCCATCATTTGAGAGAAATTGTAAGGAATGACAATGAAAATAGTATTATTGTTGTTGGATCACATTGGTATACTATTTTCTTACTGCACTCCATACCAATGACTAGCTGATGGAATCAGTGACATTTGTAATCATAGATTGGTCATGCATCAATAAAGGGTGTATTTACTACCATGATTTGATGTCACTTGATTTTTTGTTGGATGGAGTCATATTGAGATGTCACATCTTAGATTATGTGCTTTCCTAAAATTGTGGCCAGATTTTAGGAAAAACAAGTTATTAGCCCAAAAGTTGTTTTCAAAATAAATGTTTTATTCAAAGCAACAAAATTATTTTTTCCCAAGTGGGAGAATGTAAGAATTATTTTTATAATTCTTCTAGTGGGTTGCAAATAATTTTTATTTTATTTTATTAAAATAAACGGGTTAAAACATAATCTATAAGTAGATGCAAAAGATAACCCATTAATCTATTAAGATGATCCATTTGCATTGGGCTAGGACATCTGTTACTGATTGGTATGAATCCAAAAGTACAGGTCTTAACCCTAAAGCCTATGATAGAAGGGCCCAAGGATTAATATATTGACTAGGTCCTCTTTGCATTCACAAGTGGCTATTGGTCTATTTGAGCATATTTTCCCATCCAAAGAGTGCTTGAGAAAAGAGTGAACTGCTGAGGAAGATCCTGGCTTTTCATCTATACAAACAGTAAGTTCATCTTATCATGACTGCAATACGTATAACTTCTATTTTCTGTATTCTAACTTCATGCAATCATATAGATTATTTTCGCTATCATGCAAGTGCTTGTAAGAAAGAAAGGAAAAGATTTCTATAGCTGGTTGATGCAACTTTCAATTTTAGATCAATATCTACGACCAATGTTAATTTCCTCTTCGAACTTCATTTCCATTCATCTATACTTTTTGATTAATTCAGTTTGAGCTCCTTGAAAACATAAGTAACTTCCAAAGTCTACACATAAAATAAATAAAAAATAAAACAATTTACAATTTATAATAACTCACCAGTTCTTGGATAACCATGACGGCATAAATACGCATAGTGGATACAGTAACAAACCAATAAATGTAATTAAAATCATACTCAGAAATCCAACTCCAAAGTCCAAAAAATTCTGATACTGCTGGCCTTTGTCGAGGAATCAAGCACGGATTCCTGTTGATCTCCAACAATTGTTTTCAGTCCGGATCTTTACCTACGCACAGCCCAGTTTTACCGACCCAATATAAGAAAAAAAAAGTGTATACTCTCAGTTTTAGATAAAATTTGAATTTAGATCTTCCTTTTTTATTTTATTTTATTTTATTTTATTTTATTTATATTTTTTATGTTTTAGCCTAGTTAAAAAGAGTGATTCACAAAGAATTTTTATGTGCAATAAGATCTAAAATTCTCTCTTTTTAATATGTAATAGAATTCACAAAAAAAAAAATTATCTATTTCTTTTTAATATAATTAAAAAATATTAAAATGAAAAATGAAGACAATCCAAATCTATAAAAATTAGTTATATTTATCTACTTAAAAAAAATTGTATTGATACATAACCTTAAACTTTTTGTAAAAAATTTTCATATTTTTTATAACTTTTTTATTAAAAATTATAACTTTATATAAAAATAATTTTTTTGTGAATTTTTATACAATTTTAATGATAGAGTTACAACTTTTTATTTACTTATTACACAAATCCATACATAAATACAATTTTTTTGTAAAAAATTACAAAATTTTATATAAAAAAAATTATAATTTTTATGCTAAACTTTCATAAAGAAACCCAAAACTTTGTATAGCTACTCCCTCAAACTTACAATAGACAGAATCTAATGGTGAGGGATACTGCGTGGAAAACATGTGAGTAATGTGTATAGCTACAATAATATGTATTTAAAAAAAAATAATGCTTAAATATTTCTAACACATTGAGCTACAATATGTTGCCAGCCAAGTTAAGGGAAGAGTGGATCCTCTTTGTTTTTGTAGATCTCAAACAGTTGCTTCGAGTAGCGAATCGCAAGTGTTGTGCAGTGTTCAACTGCTTTTGGATCATATTCTTTTAACTCTTTCACAGACTTCTTCAAATCACCAAGGGAATTTCCGTCAGTGAGAAACTCAGCTAAAGTACAACCTCTGTAAAACAGTACAAGAGAAATTTCAGCAAGAAAAAAAGAAAGAAAGAAAGAAACTACAGAAACAACTCGTTAAGTAAAAATTACAGATGGATGCAGCCAAAGAAATAGTATGAAGATACATAGAACAGTCCAGGGCAAAATGCAACATCAAACAGTTACACATGGTGACATAAGAAATAGTATTATTTTGAAGCTTTCTTAACCTATGAATATGAATTCTCTGTATTTTCATTCTGAAAATATCAAATCACTGTTGAAAGTAAAACAAGTAACAAGCATGCTACAAGCATATCAGAGTAAATGAGAACTACTATTACAGAGAAGATTCTATTGCTTGCATATGGATGATCTCACCATGTAAAAGTCGGGCATGCAAAAAGAATGATAATCCATTTGTATCCGATTGTATATGCTATCACAAAGTCTTTGGTGCCTACCTGAGGGCGTCAAACTTGCTGAATCCACGATGATTGCAGTACAATGATCCCTTGCTCACCTGTTCCTCAGAAGTTTGCTGTCGATAGAGAGCACATACAGCCTTCATGCACAATTCAGGATCCTTCCCAAATGCAGCAAGCATGTCACCCTCGAATTCCCACTTCATCTTAAGGTCTTTATTTCTTCTAATTCTTGATAATATTTTACTGAAGTCTATATCCCTGTTAGATGCATTTTGAGACTTGCTAGAATCAGAGTCCTTATCACCATCTGGCACATCTTGTGAATTACTAGAATCAGAGTCTGTATCCCCATCAGATGCATCTTTTGACTTACTAGATTCATCTTCACAATAAGATACATCAGAATCATTAACAATAAAACCACCCAAGCTCTCACCCTCACTCTCTGATTCCAGCTTCTCATCAACAGCATCCTCATTAGTAGGGATACGTTGCTCAGGCTTAGCTGCTCTACATGGAGATTTTTTATCTTCCTGAATTTTGCCCAGACAATTTCTCAGAGGCTGAAGACGCCGCCTGGGTACTACAGTACCAGTGGCCTTTACATCAGCAGAAGAAGCAGCAGTCAAAGGACTGTTCAAGTCATGTCTGACTTGGTCAGGACCAGCTTCTTGAACGGTCTTCCTCCGGAGTTTACAAATTGGCACATCATCATCATCACTTTCAGAGTCACTAGTAACAATGTTGCAAGTTCTTTTTCTCTTAGGTGTTGCAACAAATGGGACATCTTCGCCAAAATTCAAATCTTCTTCCTTGTTTTGGGCATTAGAACTCCGCTTCGAACTGTACTCAGAAATCTTTTCTTTTTCACCTGTAAAACAAATTGGGACTGACACACTTCCTCTTTCTTTATCATTTAGTAATGACGGTTTGGTGATATTAGGTTCATCATCACTGTCAATGATATCAATTACACTGATATATGCAGATTTTCCACCAACAGCCATGGACACAGCCATATTTTTGTTGGGATTCCCTTCAGGTTCAAATGTCAACTGTTTCCTAACTTTCTTGACTGGTTGCCTTTTAGAATCCAAACCAAGACTTCTCTGGCACACATCATTAGAAGGTGTTCCTGTTCCGAAGCCAGGCAGATATTGATGTCCAAATGGAAAGTCAGAAACCACATATAACTCAAGTTAACTTTGGAAATATAAGCAGAGCAAAAGATTGTTAAAAGTTAAAACTTTCACTAGGAAGGAACATGTAAACATTTTCACTTCAGCCATAAGAAGTAGGAAATATTCACTGTATATGTTGGATCTTCATATCAAGAATCTTAAACAAGACATATTACAAAAGTAGCAGAGAATTCGGCTCTAATAAATTCAATTGTACAAAAAACATTTGCAATAACCACAAGCTACTAAGGTGGCCAAATGACCTGTCCATCAAAATAAATATACTATTTTAACAATTTAAAAGATCCGCTATATAGCCAAATTATTACCACCTGATTGTAGATTTCCAATTTCCTTAGCTGGTGAAACACAATAAGAAGCAACGTTGACCAAATCAGCAACTTTCTCCTGGTTCTGCATGAAGTTCAAACTGTTTCCAAGATGCAGATTTTCTTCAGGTTTATTCCAGTTACTTCCCTCAGTACCCTCCTCCTTTCCATTTCTTTCATGGCAACCCAGAGTGGCCAATCCCAGCCCCAACTGAAAGACTTGTGATTCTAAATTTTTGAACTTATCCTTCCAAAATTCAACCTCACTCTCAGCCCTTTTCTTTTCACATTGCAAAACATTATTCTCCGCCATTAGCTGAAGAACCACATCTTCCTCCTCATTCCACTCCGTCAGATCAACAATGTTTCCTGTCCTTCTATCTCTCTCACAGCTTTCCTGGCCTCCTTGTTTCCACCAAAGACCTCTCTCTTTTGAGCAAATAACTGGGTTTTTTTCTTTTCCTTCATTTGTTTTTCTCAAAACCCTGAACTCGTTTTCAATAGCAAACTTTTGTACCTCCACTGCTTTGAGTTTAGCTTCAAGTGCTTCACAATCCTTCTTTTTCCTTTGAAGCTCGAATTCCAACTCAGCACACCTCGCTTCAGCTACCTTGCTTCTCTCTTCCAATTCATCACACCGACAATTTTCCAGCACCTTAGTGCTAACAACATTGCAGTTTAGCATTTTTGAATTGTCATCTGCGTTCACCTTATTAATCTCCATTAAATCCCAAAGTTCCTAAAAAGTGCAAGAATCATAATAATTGTTTTTTTTTTAAAAAAAAAAACAATAAAAGTGTAACAATTAACAAATTGAAATTTCATCAAGTATTAAAAAGAGAAAGCAAAGGCAAAATCATGGTGGGTAAGATACTAGCACTCTGTTCAGGGCAGAGAACGAGCAGAAAAAGAAAATATACAAATCACACAAACTGCAATGAACTACAAGGCGTGCACAAGTAACATAAAATTCTATTTCGCCTCTGGCATCTCATTTTCTCGGTTACCAAACAGAAATAAAACAAATTAAACATAATTATGAAATTTGCAAGAAGGAACGACGTGAACTGACAGTAGAATGTGGAGAGCTTGCGGAAAGGCTCGCAAATATGGAAAGTCACAATCAAGGACTTGCTCTTTAAGAATTTCTTCAGTAGCAGCGTCCTCACTTTCTTAGGACATCGCCGTGTTAACGGAGACAAGTCCACTCCGGCGACAATCAGTAGAACGTAGAAACTTTCCCGGGAAGATAGTGAAACCCTAACCAACCCATACGAGACGACAACGAGGACCTAAATTTTACGGCCTGTATTACCTGCACTTACCGGCTAATCTTATTTTCAGACGGTTAATTTTTTTAAAATGTTCCATTAACGATCAATAATATTATAATGGAGGGTGCCTTTTTTTTTTCTTTTAACCATACCATTACGGCAGTAAAAAAAAAAAACATATAATTACGGGTACTTTTTATCATAGTTGTTATTGAAAAAAAAAATTATAATTTTACAACATCTATACTACCATCAAAAGGATTGGTAAAGGAGTTTGGATTCCACTTTTTGATTTTCTAAAAAAGTCATATTTTTTATTTTATATTTCATAAAATTGAGATTAATCGTATAATTTTGTATTTAATTAAGTTCAAATTATTTACAAAATTTTAAAAAAATTTAAATAGATCAAACTTATCAAAATATTGACTGATTAACTACTTAAAATAAATTTTTTGTCTCCTATCCTTATTTCTTCCTTCTCTTGTATGTTACTACGCTTTCCCTTCTAACTGGTTTCTTCCCCTTCTCTCTCTCTCTCTCTCTCTCTCTCTCTCTCTCTCTCTCTCTCTCTCTCTCTCTCTCTCTCTCCTCTTATTTTTTTTTGTGTTTTTTTATTATTTTTTTTTTTGGTCATCATATTTTTTTTT
>JANHAO010028612.1:0-10565 GCA_026873985.1 Saraca asoca
TAAAGACTTTACTATTATAACTTCTGAGGATTTTCTGCCCCCTCCCCCTTTTGCTAACAAAGCAATCCTATTTATAGAGGAAGGAAAGGTTACATGCATTAATTGCTTGCTACAGTTACGTTACATCAAATAAATGAGAAAGACAGTGAAAAGACTCTATTTCAGTAATAGCCTGTGAAGCAGGCTTTCTTAGGCCGACATGTAGGCTTGTAGCTGTCACCGTGTCAGGTAAGATACTTTGTTGTCTTAAACGAGAGCTTCACAGTTTGGCGAAGCCACGAGGGTCACCGTAGAGTGATCATAGGGTTGATCCTTGAACCCTATTATTCACTGACTTGTGCCGTCGCCAGAGTGTGGCCCTTCGGACCATGGTCGAGCGAGCGAGACAGGATTTGGTGCTCATTGTCATTAAGATGCTGCTGTGCGGGATTTATCTTGTATTATGTCGTGACGAGCGGGACAAGGCCTGACGCTCGGGATTGCCATTACCGTTACTGCCTTCTGCTATTTACGGTGAGGCTTCTCGAGAACTTCCTTGCGAGGATTCATTTTCGTTTTCTTCGTGGGCTCGTCCTCGTGGGGTCATTTTTCAGTATACAACAGTAGATTTCAATGAACACACCTAAAATTTCAATTTTAATAAGGGCATTATAAAGTAGAAATTATTCTCAAATGCAACACATAAAACAATTCTATGAATACTATCATAATAATAATATTTTACTTATAAAAAATAAGCATATCATAAAAAATACTTACCATAATTCCATAAAAAAAAATCATCATAACTAAAATCAAAATACATAAAAACTTTAACTTGTATACACAAAAAATTGTACAAAATCATTTCCACATCTTATACATAAATTAATAGCTTCCTTTATTGAAATATAATCCACTATTTCACATAGTACGCTCCTTTAGTTGCTACATCAATGGAAATGATAAACAAATTACGCTGAACCTCATTTCTAGTGACCATTATCCTAACTCATTACTTTAGCTTAGATAATGTTAGTAATATAGATTTAAAATAATTGTTGTGCCAGAATTTACAGAGATAGAAAGGAACTTCACCTTCAATTTTTGCTAATATCATAAATTAAATACTCTACACATCCTTTTACCTTGATACGTAAAACACAAAAACCTTTTACATAGAACACCATTTGGATACTGCTGGTCACAAATTCACACCTCAAACGAAAGCCACAAAAAAAAAAAAAACTCCTTCTCTCCTATATGCAGTGAATGAAAGCCACCATGAGTAACCTTTTCAACCTCGTATATACCGATCACTCCTTCAAACTTTAAGATTTGAAAAGCAATGCCTCTACATTTCTTTGTTCTTGTTTGGATGTTAGAGTGCCTTCTTTGACCTAAAAAAAGATTCATAATAAAGCTTTGAAATTTATAGCCATGGAGACAAAGAAAGAAGGAGAAGAAACTAGTTTTCAATGAAAGAGAAAAGAATCAATAAGGAAAAAAAAAAGCTCATTTTCCAAATAAAATAATGTTGTAGGGAGAATTTAGCATTGTGGAATGGGTTGGCTGAAGCCCAAGTCCAGCAGAAGGAACAAGTTCACTAGAACGTGAGGTCACTATGCAAGAAGCCTTAGCTTGCTAAAGGCCCAAGCTTGCTGGCTGAACAAGCTCGAGGTCACGAACTAGCAACAGCCTCAGTGCGTGAGCTCGAGCTCTCTAGGATGCAACCTCACCCAGCTAGAAGCTCACGAGGTTGAGCGTCAGGTCAACAGATAACTTACACTGCCATTTTGCAAAATATAACCCTTAGGCCCACACACAGAAAGCAACCTACATAAGCCAGTCTATAGTACTCTAGGCAATCTTGTACATTTAATATTTTATGTAATAGATGTATAGTTTATTTAGTTCTGTTTGTATCCCTCCATGCTTCTATAAATAAGGGGCTGGAACCTTTGTATAGAGAGAGATAAGAGGATGCTAGCAGAAACTCTGCTGAAAACCATAGCCAAAGCTATGTGAAAAACTATTTAGACTAATAAAACATCTCCGTGGACGTAGGGTTCAGTGTCGTCTGGATTTGGTCAAACCATATTAAACCTCTATGTGTTTCATTCTTCTCCTCCTTCCTCTAGCTATTTAGCACCTTTCTACTGCCTCAACAACCGGGAAATAGCTTGGGTCCCGAAAGAATCCTTTCCATTGGCTAGATTCAAGTGCAATCAAAATCCACTATCAACATTTTGGCATGCCCGGTAGGACCCTTCTGTTTTCTGGTTATTTTTTTTCTTCTTTGGTTGATTTTGTTTAACTAAAATGGCAAGAGGAAAGTTCGTCAGGAAGTTGAATGCTATCGTCAACCAGCTTGAAGGTCATACAACAAGTTCTTCTACTCCTCAAACTGCCAATGGTTTTCCCCCATTAGCTCATTGTCATCCTGCCATCATTGTCCCCGAGGCTGAGGAAATGCAAGCTTGGCTTGAACGTTAAGACAAGCTAGAAAATATGATGGAAGAGCTGACTAAAGTAGTCACTGCATTAGTGCAAGTACAAGCACAGGGTTCACAAAGACAAAATGAAGCTGCTATACCTGGGAATGTTTCCCAGCGATAGCGAGCTAGAAGGTTGAGTAGAGCCAATCAGTCTTCAGGTTGTCACTCACGATAGCGAACCTCAGGTCGCTGTTCCCACAGTTAGGAAAGTTAAAAAGATCAGCAGTCTTCCAGTCAATGATCTAGAGCATGAAACCCATTGCTAAAAGAATTGTACTAAAAAATGAACCGATTAGAGGAATGTTTGTGAGCTCTAAATGATCAAGTTTGCCACAAGGACAGGTCGCCATTTTTAAGAGAAATTGAGACTCATTCCCTCCCTTTCAAACTCAAGGTCCTTGTAATTGCACTTTATAATGGAGATACTGATCCTTATGACCATCTAGATGTATTCAACGTCCAGATAGATCTGCAAACAATTAACCCTTTGGTTAAGTGTCAAGTTTTCCCTGCCACATTAGGGGGTGTACCTTAGGCTTGGCTCAAAAGCCTTCCAACTCACCCAATATGTAGTTAGGAGGAATGCTAGTAGAAGTTTATCAGCCAATACCAGGTGTTGAAGAGGCAACTCATGCCCTCCTATCATCTCGCTATGATCTTCCAGCATAAACATGAGTCGTTGAAGAAATACATTGCCAGGTTTAGACTTAAGGTCAATTTAGTGGAGAATCCATCTGAAGAACCATTTTGGAAACAATCTTCATAGGATTCTGCAAAGATGGAAAACTTTACAAGAGTTTATGTAAGTCCCCAGTAAAGGATTTGATCGAGTTTTATGAGCAAGCTTCCAAGCAAATTAAATGGGAAAAACCTTTGACTCAGGAAAGCCTGATCGAAAGGAAGAGAAAGATGGTTCCATCTATAATAAGAAAAGGGGCAATGTGGATCAAGACGACCACTCTGATGAGTGAACTGTGAAGAAGTCCCATAGAACCAAGGGCAAGCAATCTCAGTCCCCAGCTCACCACAAGCATTATAGCATCTTATTGGATACCCAAGATAGGATCTTCATAACAAAAAGGGAAAGAGAAGACTTTGGGAAGCCTAGCCCTATGAAGATCCCATATAGACATAGAAACAAACAGGAGTTTTGCGCCTATCACAATGAGGTTGAGCATGGTACCTCAAACTGTTGGGAACTCAAGGACGCTATCGAGGACCTTATCAAAAAAGGTCATTTACGGAATTTCTTGGTGCAGCCTTCATAACAATGACCTGGGCCTTCCCAATGGGACTCCCAGCGAGAAGAGGCCACTACAATTAGAATCATTTACTAATATTGTAATGAATTTCGAGGAATGATGAATGCATTTTGAACTCCTTTGTCAATTTTTGGATAAAGTCCTTATAAAGCATTATGATAAAAAAGTAAGTTATCTTTAAGTCTGGCAAGATTAGTCTCCTACCTTGCAGCGAGGTTCCTTAGGTCGTAGCTTTCATGCGACCTGAACCTATATTTAGCTAGGCAGTAGCTCTCATGCGACCTGAGCCCACATTTTGTCAGGACATAGCTTTCAAGTGACATGGGCTAATGCTTTACAAAGGCACGACTTGCACATGACTTGAAACCATTGCTAGTTTTCGAGCTGAGGTGCCAGGGCTCATCCTAGAAACTGTTGCCAGTTTTTGAGCTGAGGTATTGGGGCTCATCCCGGAAACCATTGCCAACTTTTGAGCTAAGGCGCTGGGGCCCATCCCAAAAACTATTGCCAACTTTTGAGCTGAGGTGTTGGGGCTCATCCCATAAACTATCACCAGCTTTCGAGTTGAGGCACCAGGGCTCATCTTAGAAACCATTGCCAACTTTCGAGCTGAGGTGCCGGGGCTCATCCCAGAAACCATTGCTAGCCTTCAAGCTGAGACATTGGGGCTTATCCCAAAAACTATTGCTAGCTTTCAAGCTAAGGTGCTGGGGCTCATCTCAAAAACCATTGCCAACTTTCAAGCTAAGGTGCCAGGGCTCATCTCAAAAACCATTGCCAGCTTTCAAGCTAAGGTGCCAGGGCTCATCCCAGAAATCATTGCCAACCTTCGAGCTAAGGCACTGAGGCTTATCTCGAAAACTATCGCTAACTTTCAAGCTAAGGTTGTTAGAGCTTATTCCAATATTGTTGTGACCTAATGCCCGTAGCTCTCATGTGACTTAATGTCTACAGCTCTCATGTGATTTATTGATTTGTAACTCACATGCAATCTAAATGTTTGTAGCTCTCATGCGAATTTTCAGAATTGTTAGCAAACACAGTTGATTGGTTATCTAAGCATTCTATTTATTATGATTTATAGGAACTCATGCTATATGTGGGGCATCGAGCACAATATTCAATGCTCATAAAAAGTGGTACTTTCATTAAAGGACCTCAACAAGGTAAAATTATATCAGAAGATGGGAAATATAGAAATAAAAGCACAAAGCCTACAGCTATTGCTTCCACAAAGAGGAAGAAAGCTAGCTACCGGGAGACAAACTCCTACCAGTAAGAAGGCCAGCAAGCCCAGTTGCTCATGCTAATATCCCTCCTTAGTCCACAGCTCCTTCAGACCCAAAGCAACTCAAAAAGAGCCAGGAGTCTGGCTGGCAGGGCTGAAGCCTATGGTAGAACCATGAGGAAATAATCCAAGATCTGCACAAGACTCCCCTATAGTTAGCATAAAGAGCTATACATGGGAGTCACATGTAGTAAGCCATTCATGCTTCGTGATCTTCTACAGTAGACCATACACACCTTAAAGAGCTTTACTAGAAGCTATGCTATTAGAAAAATGAGGGGCTTAACTTTGACACCCATTGAAGCACTCCACTGAGAAACTTGAAGAGCTTCACAAGCATTATATAGACTAGATGGGTCTGCTAAAAGACCTAAAGGGTAAATGGCTACTCCTGAATGGACGACCCAAAAGGAATGGGATTGCCATGCCAACGACTGAGAATCACGCTTAGAAAGAAGTATGGTCTGGTCTAGATGAATTGAAGTTTGTAGTGACTACACGGTAGATTAAACGCCAAAGACTTTGACCACCAAAGATGACCCTTCTAGAAAGAATTGTAACTCCTAGTCCGCAAAGTGAACTGAGAGTTGGGGGGCTAATGTTCTAGGGAGAATAGGCTAGCCAAAGCCTAAGTCCAGCAGAAGTCCAGCAGAAGGAACAAGTTCACTAAAATGCAAGGTCACTATACAAGAAGCCTCAGCTCACTAAAGGCCCAAGCTTGTTGGCTAAATAAGCTCAAGGTCATGAACTAGCAGCAACCTCAACACGCGAGCTCAAGCTTGGTATGACGTAGCCTCACCTAGCCAAAAGCTCACTGAGGTTGAGCATAAGGCCAATAGATAACTTGCACTACCATTTTGTAAAATATGGCCATTAGGCTCCACACGTAGAAAGCAACCTATAGAAACCAGTCTCTAGTGCCCTAGGCAGTTTTATACATTTAATATTTGATGTAACAGATATGCAGTTTATTTAGTTCCATTTGTACCCCTCCATGCTTCTATAAATGGGGGGCTGGAACCTTTGTATAGAGAGAGATAAGAGGATGCTAGCAAAAACTCTATGAAAAACTATAGCCAAAGCTCTATAAAAAACCATTCAAACTAATAAAACATCTTCATGGATGGAGGGTTCGATGTTATCCAGATTTGGCCAAACCATGTTAAACCTCTATGTGTTTCATTTTTCTCTTCCTTCCTCTAGCTATTCAACACCTTTCTACTGCCTCAATAACCGAGAAATAGCTTGGGTCCCGAAAGAACCTCCTCCATTGGCTGGATTTAGGTGCAACTGAAATCCACTGTTAACAAATAACAATTGCTTTATAGAAAGAGAAACATAGAAAAAAATAAAATCAAAAAAATTAAATGTTGAGGTGTCTTCTTTGAACTTAAAAATGATTCACAATGAAGTCTCAAGATCTACAACCATGAAAACAAAGAAAGAAGAAATAGAAGTTAATTTTTAATGAGAGAGAAATAAAACAATTAAAAAGAAAAAAGAAGCTTAAGTTGCATTTAAGAGAGAGAAATAAAAAGAAAAAATTAGTACTAATATATATAATCTCTGTGATTGCATTATGTTTAGTGCGTAGTTTGAATATGTACTAATAACAAGCTTTTACATGATATTGGAATTAGCAATCGTTAAGAATTTTTTAAAAACATTATAATTATATTTTTATATTAAAAGCAAAGCTAGTTGAAGTGAAAACCCCTACTCACCACATGTGGGAAGCTTTCCCCTCCAGAACTCGATGAATGGATGTTGGACAAATTAGCCTCACTAAGAAATTATGTAAACTTCGCACAAGCAAAGTACACTAAATAAAAGTAATTTTCTATATCTTAACATGACCAAAACAATAACATAATTATGATTTATTGAATTATCTTGATCAAGATCTTAGACCTAATGTATCGTAGGGACCCTCATTTGGTATCATTTTGGCCATTAGAGAGCTTCTAATCAAAGTAGGATTGCATTTCAGCAATTATGGTATAGTTAGGATTTTGTTCAATCCAATGTTCTCCCTCAGTTTATTCCACTTGAAAAGTTAATAAAATTAGATTAGGTACTATGTCTTTGCATGATGCCAAAGATTTTGTTAAGTTTAGCTAGAGTTGTTTATGTGATTGAAACATGAAAATTGTCATAGGTTATAGAACTTACTTTGTAAAACATGGATTAATGATGAGAAATAAGAGAATACAAGTTCACTGCCATACAAATTCTTAAGAATATGGTAGTTTAATTTATGTAGTCTATTTAAGAATGCTAAAGGATAAGATGTAGAATGTTGTCTAGATCTAAATTATCATAACTTCATATATTCATGAGAAAATTATATGAATATGGTCTTATCAAATCTTGCAACCTTCTAAAGGAAAATCCAAATAGATTATACTTTTGGAATGGTTTAAATTATTCTCAGGATAATATTCTATTTATGACCTTCAAGGAGCTTAAATATGTGAAAAATATTATTCATAGCACTAAGGCATCACATACCAAGCCTGAATATATGAAAAATGTATTTTAAAAGCTAAAATCTAAAAGTTGATTGTACAACAATTCACTTGTAGAGTTTTTCTCAAAGAAAAGTGCAAAAACTTATGGTTTGAGTAGATGGTGGTTTGTTCTAAATTAAAATACAGGAAAGGTTTGTAAGTTTTGTCTAAGCTTACAAAATTTACATTTGCATTTTATGGGTTTTTATTATGATTCTTCTTAAGTTTGATTTCAATGTGTTTATATCAGTATGCTATTGTTTCCACTCTTGGTTTACTTGAACATGTGCCTAGGTTGATAAGTATTTGAGATTTGGTTTTAAATTGAAAGTAGATCTATCAATTTAGAGCCAACAATACTGTTAAATACCAATAACATAAAACTAAGTCCCACTAATGTAGGCTTTCAAGATAGATATTGATTAGGAAATATTTGAAGACATGGATAAGAATAGATCAATTGACACCAAAGGGAAATACACTATATGAATCCAAATCAAATTTAGTGATAGTGAGCTATGGATTAGATGATTAATATATCCTTGTGTTAAAAAAATTATAATAGTTGTAATGATTTATCTTTAATTATGCAAAATACTTGTAATGACATTATATCAATGTATTATGATTGTGCTAGGAATTTGTCATTAACTGGTTTAACTAATATGATTGTCTCACATACTTAATACATATACATAGTCATAATCACATTAACATGCATTCATAATCTTTTTTATATTCATATAAACTTTTTCTACTATCTCACTAGATCTATTAGCCAGCATAAATCTCATTTCTTTCTTTCTACTCTTTTCATACATAACACCAAGCATGAATGCAATTAACCTTATATAGTTAGTGACTATTTAGTGTAGTAAACAATAGTCATTACACTGGATAGCAAGCAACAAGACCCGTCAGTTACTCAATGGCACAATCTAATGTGCATAACATGATGCTTACCTGCCCTACAAGATGAAATTACATTCAAACATACACACACTAGTTTAAGTATGTAGGGGGATAACTAATCATGATGAATGCCTCTCATGACATTTCATATAATTGTATCCCTCAATGATATACTTTATAGGTTTATATGCCTCTAATGACATTTATATAGGTTATGTGCCTATATATTGTATAATGTCACCGACTTACTTGTTTTATAGTGACGACCTAGCAAGGTAACATAATTTCTTTCATGTAATTACCCTAGTGCACATAAGTTCCCCTTATCCACTTTAACTAGTCAAAATCATATGTAAAATTTATATCTGCTTGAGTCCTATCTACCCTTCTAATTCTTAATTCAATTATGATCAATTCTTGAAGTTAATCCTAAATTATTTTTCTGATACATTATATAAATCATTAAAAGTCAGAATTTCTAACTTTATCTTACTTAAATTGAGTTCTAGCCCTAGTCTAGCCCACCCTTGCATGTAAACATATAATTCATATAGTTAAATGATCATGATCTTTCCATCTTAATAACTTTATGTTTAAAATTATACCTTTTACTGCTTCTCCTAACATTATAGAAAACCTTTGGGTTACTTTGAAAACATAATTTTTATACAAAACTAAAATTAGTAGGGTAAAAACTTCCATTCACCTTAGAAGGAGAGAGTTATCCCAAAATGTACACCTTGGGGATTTTTCCTAAACATGAGCTTGACCTTTAGTTGTTAAGGAAATCACCATGCAATAGATAAGGAAAATAAATATAATTTAAAATTAAAATAAAGAAGGAATTTAAGGTAAGAAACTAGCATTTGTAGGCCCCAAAAAAACCTTACCTTAGACTCATACCCTTGAAGAGTGTGAACTAGAACCCTTTCTAACTATATAGCCCTCTTTAATGCAAATGTGGGTTCTAAATTTTATTTAAGGGGGCTTTGCTTATAGGCCTCAAAAAGTAGTTAATTGACTACCTGCATGCAACCAATCGAGCGACTGGGCTAGGCTCAGCCATCATTTTGGGTTGAATGTCCAACCAATCTTTTGACCCCTTTCTAGCCTAAAACATTTTTAAGTTAGCGTAAAACTATCCTAATCTACTGCAGGGGTGTTATATAAACATATTTCTCATTTTGGATTGGCTTGGTTGGGCAACATTCACACCAATAAAAATCATATCAGTTCTGAATACTTGAATTATGGTCTAACAAGAAGTATGGAAGTTTTTGCTAGTCAAGACATCCATGTGTATCTAACAACTATGATATAGAATGAAGGGAATGAATACAACCACTCGATGAGAGAAAGTCTCCACCCGTAACTTTGAGTGGAAAACTCTTGACCATACATAAACTATACATATATACAACAATATAATTTACAAATATCTATGATACACTAACTAGCACATATATTTAATCTACCATGGGACAAGCTCATATTCAAGATGTATAGCAGCAATAACAACGTTCCATGTATCAATCTTTTAGCTATGAAACAAGCTACAAACATAACATATTCTATTTTCATAATGATCAGGTTTTCACAAAGGCTACCTATGTGAACCTACAACATAATTTATAAATAAACATACATAAATAAACAACTAGCTAGGACATGCAAGCTTTAAATCTATGATGATACTTTCACCATGAAGCTTTTCATATCTGTGTATGATACCTTCATCATAAATGTTCATAACTATGCATGATTGCTTTTATTATGCCATTCATAATGTTTAGTATGATACCATCATCATACTTTTATAATACTTACTTGTCCTACATTCAATCAATCAGCATACATATAAAACTCATATATACATACACTAATACTTTCCAGAAATGAATAATGAGGTGTAGTTCTTTCAATATATTCATTATCTGAGCATGATATCTCCACTATGCTTATCAGAATAGATCCTTAGGCCTTTTAATTATTATCCTCTATTTGGTGGACCCATCTATTTGTTAGTTTGGATGGGTGCCCTAGGCCAATTTGATTGAGCCCTATCGCATCCAGAACTATACATTCTGTGGATTGGATACAAAGGTTGAATGTTCAT
>JANHAO010028613.1:0-10564 GCA_026873985.1 Saraca asoca
TAATTTTAATTAATTTAAAATTAAAAATAATAATTTTTAATTTTTAAAATAAAAATTAGTAAAAATGTAACTTTTGGCACTGTGCGCCACTTCCCCCCATTTTGAACGGAAATCCAACCTGTGGGACTCATCTTTTTTTTTCCTTTGAACTTCCCTTCCTCTCCTTATTCTTTGCAAACCAAGCAGGTGAAGTTTTCTTAATTTCTGTGTAAAGTGGAATCTTCCCTTCTTTTCTACCCTATTTCTGCATATCCAAGCAGCGCTTAATATATGATTACACACAAGGGTTTGATTTGTTTGGTGCATATGAAATATATCGTTTTTTGGTTTCTGCTATTTTAATTATTAATGTGCATTGCACCCAACATAAGTTCCGTGTCCACACAAATAAAACATGCTCTTTATGCTCTCTCTCTCACTTAGCACATATAACCCTCACACGTAGTCATATGGGCCATATATACTTTATTCTTCTTCTCATAACTACACAAAAACAACGCTTTTCATACATAGGACTTTAGAAGAAGGAAGAAGACATCAGGACCACATAGGATTTTCAATGCTGATGCTCAGATGAGATCCAGAAAAGGGCTCTTTCTCATGCGCCCAACTAACGCATGAAGTCGTTGCCAGAGTCAAAGTTGGCATGGGACGCTGTTTGGGGATTGTATTATGGCATTTGACATAGTACTCCTCTTCAATGATCGGCCTGAGTTTGGTTAGTCCTTTGTTCCACCCACTTTGTTCATTCACAAGAAAATTTTTAGGATGTTTGAAACTT
This sequence comes from Saraca asoca, assembly GCA_026873985.1. Lineage (NCBI taxonomy): Eukaryota > Viridiplantae > Streptophyta > Magnoliopsida > Fabales > Fabaceae > Saraca > Saraca asoca. Next base: position 782 of record JANHAO010028613.1, read on the forward strand.
CAGTCACTATTGTACTGTGTGTATGACGGCAAAATTGTGGAAAAAAAAGTGTTTTATTAAAATGCCAATTTATCCTTTGAATTAGTTTACCCAGCAATAAACCTTTTGATGCCAGATTTCGATTAATTAATGTAAACAAAAAATCAACTTTTTTTTTTCTTTCCAACTGATTAGTAATCCTAATATGCTCAGTTAATGGTAAAAGAAGTTATTATGAACTCAATGATGGTTCTTCTGAGCTAATGCCAAAGCATTTTATTTGAGGTTGGTCTGTCCGTGCCATCCACGTTGTGTGGTATTAGGTCCCTCATCCACATTGGATAATTCCAAAGCTCAAGGGCAGCACAAGATTGGTGGCATTATACCACTCTAAAATAGTTGTACGTGGTTATTGAAGAACTAAAAATTGACCTTTTGAATTTAACAATAGTCTATATGTGGTTTTGGTGTCCTAATTGTTTTTCCTAATTGTTAACATCTTGAATGATAATGGTATTGGTAAGGATAGGGGAACTAAAAATTCTACCTCACATCCATAATATTTCCATTACACCCTTTTCCCTTCGGGTGTACAGCAAAAACCTAAGTTTGATTATCACTTGCTTGTTTTTGTGTAGATTTAACTGCTTAATTTCGTTAATAATATGAAAATGTAGACAAATTCCTAAACTTATTATATATGTACAACTCTAACAATGAATTCTATATATGTGAATAAGTAGTGATTTTATAATTCAAAAGTGTGAGATAGGAATTGTAATGAAGATGTAACACTTTAATAAATAAATTAAGTTAGTAGTGATTTTGTGAAATTATGCATAAAATATATATAAATTATAGTTTAACATATTTTTTTTCAATGAGAAATAATATCAATAAGGGTATTATAGTGAGTATCTTAATTTTATTTTGTGGCTAAAAGGTAATTTTTTCCCTTTTTCTTTTCTTTCTTTTTTTTTCCTCTATTTTTTTCTCCTTTCTGGCACACACTAGGCCCAATTTCTCTCCTTCCTGAATGACTTCAGCCTCCTACTTCTCCTTTTTTGTTCAACTGATTCACTTCTCTTTATTGATCAGTATTTCTCCTTCTTCGGGCACCTCTTTGAGCTGCTATTGCTCCCACTGTCCCTGTTTCCTTGTTCCCCCAAGCTGCTACTGCTGCTGCTGTCCTGTTTTATTGGAAGTTGCACTGCAACAACTCTAACCTTCCCCCATTTCAGCTCCGGCTAGTTCCTGTTTCTCCTCTGCATCAGCTCCAACCTGTTTTTGTCTCATCTCTGGCCAGCCCACCTCCTTGGTTGCCTTGATTTCTCAGGCTAGCCCTGCCTTCTTTAGCCTGCTCTGTTTCCTTTGGCCGATCTTGTCCACCCCAGCCTGCCATATTTTCTGATTTGTCCTACTTTTCTGGGATGCTACAAGATAGCTCATCTCCTTCCCTTCCTTTGCACGGGTAATGGTGTTAGGCGGAAACCCCAATACAGTGCTGAAATGGGGAGCAATTTGCACTCTTTTCCAACTTGACTTTTTTTTGCTTTAAGATTAGATTTTTAAGAGATCTTATTTTAAATTTGAAACTAATTGTAGAGACAGTTGATAAATTTTGGTTATTAGGTTTTGGTGATCTAGATGTGATCCAAAGGTGAGTGGATAATTTACTCCCCTTTTGTTTGTTATTATTCAAAAGATTTTATTTCTCCTCATAAATTGGGAAACTACACTATGCTATGTTTCTAGTAACTTAAACTTTCATTAGATACTTACATCATAAAGTAAAACATATGTGTAACATGATTTTGGTTATCTTTCTTTAAACTTTGGAATCTAATCTTATTATCTAGTAATTTCAAATTAATTAGAAATCAATTTTTACATCTATTAGAAGTGAACTTGTATTTGAAGTATGTTGTAGAATATCATGAAATTGGAATATTGTACCATGCATGATATATGAAGATTATAAACTATTGATAGTGAAATTTTAAGGTTTGATAAAATGCTATCTAGATATGATGATTGATTGTCTAATATGAGATATGTGTATCGCAAATAAATTCATCTTTACTTCAAATGAATGAACTGTATTTTATGAAAACTCTTGGTTTTGAGCTTTCTTGAAAGATATTGAAATTTGAATCCTTTGAAAATTCCTTTAGAAAACCCTCAAGTGCACTTGTGAATAGGATTATACCTATTAGAGGAATAAAGGAAGGATATCTATTAGAAGAATAAGGTGAATGATGATGATTGATATCTATTAGGCAAGGTTGCCTTTAGGAATTAACCATTAGATTCCAATCGTCTATCAAAATTTTGAATTTTCTTATCATTTGATTATTAAGATAGAAAAAAGATTTTAGCGATTTCTTTATTGTAATGTATAATGAGCATTATTTTTTTAATTGTTGTACTTTGTTTTTTAGTTTGACTTGATGAAAAGTACTTTTATTGATTTTGATTATCTTAATGATCTAAAACTCCCATTTTGTAAGATATTTACAAACTGATGCATATATATGTTTATATATATATGTGTGTGTGTATGTATACTACATTGCATTTGAATATTATTTATAAATTAATTATTGGTTTTCTGAGGAATTATGCACTCATTGGCTTTCTAAGAAACTTATTCCATTTTCTTTTATGTTTTTAAAGCCTGAGGGCACTCCCATTGTTCACCCACATCCATTTGGATGTCAGTATGCATTTTGATTAGGTAGACTTCTTTTGTAGAACATGAATGCATATTGATGGTTGTATTTTAACAGTTGGTAGGGTCAAGTCTTCTATGTATTTGTGTATGGTTGTTGCCAGTAGTTTGTGTGCATTGTGGTGTCTGGGTTTATGTTGTATTTTGTCTAGTTGTATAGGTTATGAGTAGGCCATATAGCCCTCATCTATTTTATTAGCCTAGTGCCTAAGGTCCAGTAAATAGGGAAAACTCTATTGAATTTTTGCTAGAAATTTGATGAAGTATTTTGAGAAATGTGTCAGTGTAGTTTAGATTTATCCTCATGTCTTACATGTTTTGAATTTCTCTAATCACGCTCCACATAGGAGGCATGTAATATCAAGAGTTATTCTGAATGTTTAAACTTATAGAGAATTTCCTATAGGTGACTTTCTAAGTCGGTTACATGTTATGAATTGGGACCTGACACTTGACAAACATCACTATAACATTTTTGCCCTACGATAATAGTAAAAAAACTATTGCCTAAAGTCCAAAAAGTGTTACCAGAAAAATAAGCAATGTTTTTTAAGTGTGATGTTACTGAGCATTGCTTATTCTTTTAGGCAATGATATTTTTCAATTTTAGATAGCACTTTACTAAAACTGTTGCCTATTTCTATGTTATAGACAATGGTTTTGACCTTTGTATTAGTAATGGATTTTGACCGTTGCCTATTCTTTATTATAGGCAATGATTTTTACATTTGGTTTTAGCAATAGATTTTGATTGTTGTCATATCCTTTATTATAAACAATGATTTTTATCTTTACTTTTAGCAATGGATTTGATCGTTGTCTATTCTTTATTATAGGCAATGTTTTCAACCTTTGTATGCCAATAAGTTGTTGACTATTGGTTATTCTTTTTTATAGACAACACTTTTTGAATGTAAGTGTACCAATCCTTTTTTTTTTTAATTTTTTTAAAGTTGCATTAATTATACACAATTTGAAACAATAATTTTTTGCCTGTTATAAATTTTAAATTGAATTTACAATATACAAAAACACATAAAAATTCAAGTAATAACTACAAATTTTAAGAAATATAAATTTTGTTCATTTGAATTTCAAAAATTCACATATAAAGATTAAGATGACAACAAAAAACTTATATGCCCTATAAAGCCAATAAATGATACATATTGGTAAAAGAGACAATTAATAATTGATTTATGTATAATAATTATTAAATAAATTCATGTATTGACTAGATGATTACTTAATTAAGTAATCATGAATCTTTTTAATATTAAGATTTTAAATCTATCATATTAAGAGACTTTGTAACTCACTCTCTTTTATTATAAAAAGGGTGAGATTATGGGAGAACAATTATAAGTTTTTTCATTCCTTCTATACCTTTCTAAAACAATATTGAAAAGGATTTAAGATCGAGAAGGAGTGCGTGTGAGCTTTGGAGGACTTTGCATTTGTGAAGTCTAGTATGCTAAAATTTAAAGGATACTTATGCTATGTTCATGGCCAGTGGCAGTACAATATAACAAAACTTATGAAGTTTCTTTGGTTGAAATTCTGTCCAATTTACATAAGGTATATCTAAATCCTTTGTTTAACTAATGCAATATATGTGAACGATATTTAGAGAATTACAAAATTTCTACTTTATAAATATATTTTGTATATTATAGAATGGTATTCTTACATTGGTATCAGAGCCTAACACAAATTTAAATTGATTTCCTATTTTAATAGTTTGATATGTTTAAGCTTCCACACATAAAGTTGTTATATGATACTATAAGTTCTTTTTGGCATGAATTGTTCTTATCTTCATAAGGAAATATATATGTGATATATTTTGTCACAAACACTTCATTACGAAATGTTCATAGTTAATAAAGATCAAAATATTCCCTTAATTTAAAAAAAAATAAATATAAGATATAGAAGATAGAAATTCCTCTTGAGAAAATAATTTCTAAAGGCCTTCCATTGTTAATATATTATAATAATAATTTTGCAAATACTATTGATACTAAAATGTTAAATCTTATTTTAAACTAATATTATTATATTTTATGGAGATAATATACATGTTATGACTAGTGGGAACATTAACTAAAATGAAATGTTACTTACAATACATATAACATATTTAAATAATGGGATTATACCTTCCTAATAAAAATATATTGATTGTAAAATCAATGGCAGGTATATTTTATTAGAGGCCAAATTATGGTTGGATTCCATTTATATAGATTTATATGTGTATCTCCTTTGTTTAGGTACTTAATAAATTCTAAAATGATTTTGTTAAGATACTTAACAAAGTATTCGTTGCTCATTTGAAATTCATAATAGTTATGTTTTTATTTAAGGGAATTATCAAACTTATAATGAATAAACATTACTATTGAATTAAAATATAATCCCTATTCAATGGTTTATTGTGGAATTATGAACTTATTTATTTTTATCTTGTAGAAATGGTGAGTTATAGTCCTTTAGCAAAGATTTTGGATGAAGATCATTTAAAAGGCTCCAATTATTCTGATTGGAAGAGAAATTTGAGAATTGTTCTCATGGTTAAAAACTTGGTGTATATTCTTGATGAAGACCCACTTGTTGTACCAGAAGATAATGATCATGAGGCTGATTATGAGGCTTACAGACTTTAGAAAGAAGATGATTCAATAGCTAAATGCTATATATTAGCATCACTAGAAAATGAGCTTTACAAGTAGCATAGATCATTAAATTCTACTAAAGAGATCGAAGTAAGCTTAAAGGCAATGTTTGGCCAATAGAATCTTTTTGCTAGACAAATAGCCATGAAAGGACTTATGACCACCAAGATGGCTAAAGACACTCTATTTTAGGATCATGTGATGGAAATGATTAGATACATTAATGAATTGGATAGTCTTGGTAATGAAATTGATAATTATCTAAAGATAGATGCGATAAGATCTTTATTGCTTGAATCCTTTAATCAGTTTGTGCTCAATTTCAACACGAACAACATGATCATAACTCTTCATGAGCTTTGCAATATGTTGCAAAGGGCTAAAGATTTGATAAAAAAGGATGTACCAATTTTCATGGTTTGAAAATGGAGTTTCTTCTATGTCCATGAAAAGAAAGTTTGTAAGTAAATGAAAACGCTTTAATAAGAATGGAAAGAAAAACAAATCTAGTGATGAATGTCATTACTACAAGAAGAAGGGATATTGGAAGAGGAATTGTCACCAATACCTTGCTCTTTTAAAAAACAGAAAACCTTCTGAAGCTATATCTAATATATGCATCATAGAAATCAATTTGTTGGTGAATTCTATTAACTCATGGTGTATTGACACAGGAGTAACTTCTCATATTTGAACTACATTACAGAGGTTTTAGGAAAATAGAAAGCTAAATGAAAATGAGGTAATGATTGTGATAGGAATTGAAGCAAGTGTTGCAGTAGTTTCCATCGGAACTTGTCATCTTGTACTACATGGAGGAGGTGTTTTGAACTTAAAAGATTATCTTTATGTATCGCAAATAAGGAGAAATTTGAACTCTATTTCGAAGTTAGTAGAAAATGGATACACTTTCTTGTTTTCTTGTAATAAATTTACAATAAGGTTGCTTAATAAATTTGTGACAAATGGATTTGAACAAAATGGTTTATATCTTTTCCTCAACTTTTGATACTTTTACATGTGATGAAAGTAGTTCTTCAAGTGTTAAGAACTCCTTGAAAAGGAAGTGAGATGATATTTCTCCCACTTATCTATGGTATCTGCATTTATGTCATATTAATTTGGAAAGAATTAATGGGCTAGTAAAGGGCGATCCTTTAAATTTCCTAAAATTAGAATCTTTTCCAACTTATGAATCTTGTATTAAAGGAAAAATGACTAAACTGCCTTTTACTAAAAAAGGCACTAGATGCGATAATACATTAGACTTAATATACAGTGATATATGTGGTCCAATAAATCATGTGGCAAAAGGTGGTTTTGTTTATTTCATATCCTTCATTAATGACTATTCAAAATATGGACACATCTATCTTATAAAACATAAACTTGAAGCTTTTGAAAAGTCCAAAGTGTTTCACACTGAAGTTGAAAAACAAAAGGGTAGATGTATAAAATGTTTTTGGTCTGATAGAGGAGGAGAATATCTCTCTAATGAATTTCATTGCTATCTAAAGGATAATGGAATTTTATTTGAGCTCATACCTCTAGGAACACCATAACACAATGGTGTTTCTAAAAGAAGAAACCATACATTATTAGATATGGTACAATTTATGATGAGTATAACATATTTACCACTATATTTTTGGGGTTATGCTTTGGAGATTACTATTTATTTAATAGAGTTCAAAGCAAATTAGTTCCAAATAGCCCATAGGAATTATGGGCTGGCAAGACATTAAGTGTAAGACACTTGAAGATGTGGGGTTGTCCAACACATGTTAAGAAACAAAGTGTGGATAAGTTGGAATCAAGAACTGACAAATGTTTATTTGTTGGTTATCCTAAAGAGACAATTGGATATTATTTTTATAATTCCAATAAGCAAAAAATCTATATAAATCGTAAGGTAATATTTTTAGAAGAAGAATTCGCATTCAAGCATTCCATGAATAATAAGGTTATTCTTAAAGAACAAAAGGAAAATCTTATGAAAGAAATTCCTATTAAGGCACCTATAAAGAAAAATATTCCTCAAACTAATAAGCCTCTTATTCCAACTTGTAAACGTAGTAGAATGTTTTGTCCTCAAGTTAGACTTAATCTTCTGAACGAAATTTTTCTAATGAATTTAGAAGAAAATTAGGAGGATCTACCCTTTTAAAGATGACATGTTAGGTGGTGATGAGATATGGATTAAAGGTATGAGATTTGAAATAGACTCCATGTATTCCAATGAAGTTTAGAACCTTGTAAACCTACCTAATGGGATTAAAACAAATGGTTGTAAATGGGTTTATAGGAAAAAAACATGGAACAAATGCAAAGATAGTGACTTATAAAGTAAGATTGGTTGAAAAGGTTATAATCAAAAGGAAAGAATTGATTATGAAAAAAAATTTTTAGCAACTGTAATGCTTAAGTCCATCAAGATCTTATTAGCTATTGCAACATATTTTGATTATGAAATTTGGCAAATACATCTAAAGACAACTTCCTTAAATGGAATCTTTAAGAAGATATTTATATGGACCAGCCTAAATGCTTTATATCCAAAAGTCAAGAAAGCAAAGTATGCAAACTTAAGAAATTCATTTATGGCCTTAGGCAGGTTGCTCAGAGTGGGAATATTAGATTTGATGAAACAGTCAAAAAGTTTGGCTTTGTTTAGAATTCTAATGAACCTTGTCTTTATAAGAATGTGCAAGGGAATGCCATTGTCTTTCTTATTGATATGTTGATAGCATTTTTCTCATTGGAAATGATATAGGAATGTTATCAACGATAAAATTTAGGTTATCCATTGAATTTCCTATAAAGGATTTAAGTAAGAGATAATTGTTTTGGATTTTAAGCTTTATAGGGATTAAGCTAATAGATTGTTGGGCTTGTCCCAATCTACTGACATTGATAAGATTCTAGCTAAGTTCAACATATAAGATTCAAAGGAAAATTTGTTACCTTTGTAGATATGGAATTACATTTTCTAAACAAATGTGTCTAAAAATACATTAAGAGTTAGAAAGGATGAAGAAGTGCCTATATGCTTTAGTTGTTGGAAACCTAATGTATGCCATGTTATGTGCTAGATCATATATTACTCATGCATTGAATATTGTAAGTAGATTTTTCAATCTAATCCAATAGAAGAACAACACTAAAGAATACTCTTAAGTATTTAAGAATTATTGAGCATTATTGTTTAGTCTTGTTATTTTAAAATTGAATGTGTGTGTTGTTGGATTGTTCGGCCGGCCAGGGGTATTTTCGTCCAAAAATACAAAAAAGTTTTTTGACTACCAACCGAACTATCTACCTGGATCTAGCTAGGATCAAGCATAAAAGAAGGCTAGGAGTGTTAAAAGACTAACATTTGGTCTAAGCACGCAGCGGAAGATGACGGCCCAGGGCGGAAGACGCCGCCAAAAATCCAGTCCAAGCATCCTGGCCACCACCAGAAATCCACGTCGGAGAAGGAGAAACACCACCTAGTGCTAGCTGGCAGCTTCTAAAAGCCGGTTGGACTTTTTCGTCGGAACCCTAGTGGAGCTCGCCAGAGAAGATGAAAGGTTGCCGAAGAATGAAACGCGTCGTACGCGTGCAAAGGCCATCCGGGCTTTTAAGGCCCTTCGGCCAAAACGACGCTGTTTTGTGCAATTTCTAAAAATTGCACTTTGACCCCTGTAATTTCTCCAAATTACAGCCGGGCCCTTGGGGTTTTGGAAAACTCTTTTCCACCCCTTAAAACTTCGGTCACTTTTCAATTTAGTCCCTGGAAATCCAATTTCCTAATTTCAGATGCTCCTTATATTTTTTTGTTTTATGTGTGACCCAGCAGGCCCCCTGAAATGTTGCAAGAGTCCAAAATGTCCTTCAAACAATTTGAAGACATTTTATAAAATTAATTTAATTAATTTCATTTGTGATTAATTTCTTCATATTTATCACGTAAGGACTTTAAGCTATCAGCGGATTCTAGCAAGCCATAATAGCTATCCAATTTTTAGTGGGGAGTCATCCATGGTGACAAACCTGTCCGTGGCTGACCTCTTAGTTTGATACAATCCTTCATTACCTATATCCATTCAGTCAGAGGAATGGATAAAAGTCAACCTTTATAACTGATCATGGTTTCTCAACTTCGTGAATTGTTTGACCAAATGAATCCGAGTCCTCAAATCTCATTTGAGTCTTGATTCTACCTTGTGCAAGGATTTATAAGTCAAACCAATTCATTGAGTGGCCTCGGATATCACTCCAAAGAGCAGTAATGAATCCTCTCTTGATTAGGTAATATCTAACTACAATTCCAGAAATACCCAACACAAGTCTTTATTGTTCCTCATGACTAGAGTCATGTTTGACTTGGTCAAAGTATAACTTTTCATGTAA